>APFE030288434.1:48562-90056 GCA_000404065.3 Pinus taeda | reverse complement strand
CCTTTGGAAAAACTGATTTCAAAGTAACACACCTAAAAACCTATTGACTTGAACCAAAAAATTTTATATGGATCTTTGGACATAGGTGAACTTGTAGTCTTAAGTGATAACATACCCCTCAACCCCAATCGAAACAATTGTGTTGCCTTGGCTTGGAATGTGTTTCAGTTGACCAAGATTCTGGTGGATGCTACATCTTAAAGTCAAGCTAGTGTGAAGCAGAGATGAGCTGAGATCTAAAAAATACTTCCGGAGGTGTAGACTTGCTTTTCACGAACAAGGTTCATTCAGAGAGCTAGAATTCTACCAGTGTGTCACCAAGTTTTGTAGCGGCTACAACCACTCTCAAAAAATTTTCCTTAGCCTGTTTTAGGGCCCCCTACCAATCTTACACAACACTTTGTCTTGCTTTGCCAAGTACTCAAGCTTCAAGTGTTTTCCTCGCACAAAGGCAACCTGTTGATCACAGTTGATCCATCCCCCTCACAGGCTGCTCACCCAGACTTGGTCCAGCTACAGGCTGAGCAAATTCCACTTGCAAATTGCACATTTATGGAGGGCAACCAGCCTCCCTCCAAAAATTTCACAATCCTCTCTGACAGTCTGCTGGTCTCCAGGATTGCGCAATCCTGCCAACAAACCCTCCCAACAGGATTTGCGCAAATTTTCCTAGCAGCATGTTGTTCAACCCAAGATTTGTGCAAATCTGAGTAGCCGTTAGTGCCCTGCCTAGAAATTATGCAAATCTCTTGGGCAACCAGCCTAACTCCCAGCCAGAAATGTGCATTTTTCTCTAGCAGTCGAGTAGTCTCTTGCATGTGCAGTTGAGTTGACCAGTTCCCTACGGGACTAAGCAAAACAGACTTGCATGCATGGGCTGCTTCTCCCAAGGGATCATGCAAAGGCATCCTTTGTTTCAAGGATATCTGTTTAGCAGTTGGAGGTTACATGTAAGGAGAAATTCAGAAACCTCCTACCTAGTGTCGCTTCCTCTAGATTTGTGGCATGCGCGTCACAACCTCGATGTTATCAAAACTCATCATCCGGACGTTGCATAGCTCATTCCTCACATCAACCTTGTAGCTCTGACATCCCACATCACATCTAAAAGTAGTCAACAAATTTAGCTCAATTGTTTTGGGGTAAGCCTCCTTCCCATGCCTTGTGCTGCATTTCTGTCGCTTTTTTTGTTTTCGCTTGTCTGAGGATTGTTTTCTTGATTTATTTGAACCCTTGTTGTCATTTACATGTATTTTAACTTGTCCTATCTCTATTTCAGTTTTCTTTTCTATCTCACTATTGTCACATGCATGAAATTGTTTTGCACGGACGTTCACCCAACCAGCGAACTGCATTTCCCACATGCATGTTGGTCTATTTGCTGAATCTTTCATTCATGTTTTGCATGCAATATCAATCACTTCTTCTATCACTTAGTGTCGCCATGCATTCACTGACTTACTTTCTTTTAGTCGTCTGTCAACGAATTGGGCCAACCTTGGCCCGGGATCTGCCTTCACCAAGCCTGCATTGCGCAATCTAGGAAAGGAAGGCTCACCTTCCTCTCTATATTTGCATGTTCCTACCCAGCACTAGCCTCCAGGACTGTTTTGTTCATTTCTAAAGGACAATGGCTGCTTGGCCCAAGAAATTGCGTAGATCTGTCCCTAGGCCAGCGGTCCTTCCTAGCTGGAATTGCGCATTACGCAATCCCAACAGTCAGCAACCAAACTGGATTGTGCATTACATAGTTCCAACAGTTAGACAGTCTCCCAGTAGCCCAGACTGTGCCTTGAGAAGTCTTGGAAATCAGTCTCCCGACCTCCCAGCCAAAATTGCGCAACCCTCATGATCATTCACCCAAGTATGTTGCAAGTCAGTTCTCATGTTCATTTTGGTTTTTGACTGACAGATTGCTTGTTATGAGTGTTTCCATGTCTCTAGGTATTGCAGATGTTCATCTCCCTCTCAGCAGTACATGTATAATGGTTTCCAGGAGAGCAGAGATGAGGACATTGTTTAGTAGCATGCTTGGGGATGCAGTCGATCAAGTGCCTATGAGCTTGCCTACTCACGAAGACATCAAGTTGTTCATAGACAAGGACATCAAGCGGCAACATCACAACGAGCAACATCATGAACAACAGCTGAAGACAACATACCAAATGCAATGAATGCAAGAGGAGGGTTGTTGACAACATGGAGGTGGAACAAGGTTGCAAGCTCAAGCAGGTCCATTGATGATGAAAGCAACTTTGGAGACTCTATCTATGGAGTGATGGCGCGATGTGAAGATTGTGCCAAGGCAGAAGATGTAACAAAGAGGGAGTTGCATGTTTTGAAGTAGCAACTCAGGAAGAACATGAAGTTGTGCAGACAGATGAATGAGTTGCAGTAGGATCAGGAACACCAGTGGGCGCAACGTACGCTCACACATGAAACTGTGCCCAGAAAAGTTAAAGATCCATCCCAGCAGCTAACACAGAGAAAACATGGTGAGTAGTATGGTTGATCACATGAAATGGATTCAACAACATGCATGTCATTGTGCACACACATCCAATCCAACCCATTCAACGCACTCACCAAGGCGAAGATAAGAAGCAAGTCCAACTGGAGCCAAACGGGTACTTCGGCAAGTTGATGCGCATGATCACCAGCACACACTTGAAGATCAACATGGACACTATGCATTAGTGTGCTGCCGATTTAGCTGTGCCCAAGAAGACCATGCACATGTTAGCAAACGAGTTGGATGAAAGGGTCAAACCAATGCACCGGTTGCAACGAAAGAAAGAATTCGATTCAGCAAGATGTCACCGTGAGGTGCATGCACACCATCACAGACGACCAAGCTTGCCATCAACTTCACCATCACAAGTATGTCAAAGAGTTGGTCTCACCATAATGAACTGAGTGTCAGTGATGTCTTGCAAGGCTTTCTCAAGCCATGTTGTCTCACATGAGTACATGTGCATTGTAATGTTGAGTCATGTCAAGTGTAAGTCAAGTGTCAATAGTTGGATGTAACAGTCATAGAGTAGGTGAAGAATCATGAGGGTAGTTGAACTGTCACAAAGGGGAATGTCAAGGGTCACCCCACCCTTTGCTATAAATAGTCCCTCATAATTCATTGTATAGGCTTTTGGTCAACCAAGCTTCTATAAAGACTACTTTGAAGAAGGCTTGGACAGTATTGTAATGCGCCTTGGCTACTCCATTGCACAGAGCTAGTACATCTTTTTGGAGGAGCAGATGGATGTGGTTGTAATGTTCCACTATTGGGGATAGCAAGTTTACATGGATGTATTGTATGATTGTGACTTACACTTCTTTATATAATAAGAGCCAACACATTTTCATGCATATCTTGTTATTGTAGTTGGACTGCTCTGGTTGCTTTAATGATATGTGTTGTTTAACTTATGTACTTTTGTATAAACTGATTCACATAAAACTATATGAATCTTGTTGTTAATATGTTTCATATGTTGTTAATGTTGTCACCGTTCATGTCGACTGCTCTATTGGACATTATATAGACCTTTCACTTGAACCGTGCTATAACAACCATCACACTCGTCTCGAACTAATCCATGAGTGTTGTACGTGTCATCTTACCTTGTATGATGTGACTGTCACATCCAAGTGGACTTCTTCGCCAGAAGTTGTGCATGTCCTCTATTTTTGTGTTCCTAGCCAAGTTGGGATTGATCCCTTTCAACCTGGAACTCACCTTCACCTCCTTCCCCCTTCGAAGTGTTGGAACCTCTCATACACCTTCCTTGACTCATTGCATCAGTCACACCCTTGCTGCTAATAGAGTTATTCTACTTGTCTCTGTGCGACACCGTGGTCAAGGCATTACCTTACGACCCACTGTTGGAACTCCTACACCAAACAATTTAAGGTCTAATTGGGACTTCTTAATGGGGAGATCCCCTTGACATGTTGCTGGGTCCAACACCATCAACACCTACCTACAATAAGGAGCTTTATTCCTTGGTAATAGTTGTGAAGAAGTAGAAGCACTATCTGATGGGAAAGGAGATAATAATCCACAAAGATCACCAACCACTACAATGCTTGCAAGCCTAGAGTAAGCTACAAACAAACCAATAATTACAAGTGGATGGGGTTTCTTAGAAGCTTCATTTAGGGACTAAGTACAAGAAGGGAAACACAAACAAGTTGGTTTACTTTCTTTCAAGGCCACCCATATCAAATGTCATAGCTTTGGGAACTCTGATGCACATGGATCCATTCACCCTATGCATATAGAGAGGCATATTTAGAGCATGGGGACTTTGGGGAGGTTTTTCAACAGTTGTAAAGTCAAAGTCATGTGCATGATGGTGATATCATTGTTGACTACCATCTCTAGGATGGTTTCCTCTATAAGACAAATAAGCTATGTGTTCCTAAAGGTAAGTGATTGTAGTTGATTAGAGAGGCTCACACCTCTAAGGTTGTAGGGAAATTTACTGTAGGGAATACCATGGCCAAATTGCAGATGTATGTGTATTGGCTAAAGATGCAAGAGAAAGTAGCTAGGTTCATAATAGGATGCATGATTTGCTATACTAATAAGCCTAGCAACAAGAAACAAGGTCTATATAATCCCTTACTTGTACCCACTCATCCTTGGGAAATAATTTCCATGAACTTTGTTGGAGGTTTACCAACAACCAAGAAGGGACATGACTACTTATTAATAGTAGTTGACAAGTTCAACAATATGTGTGTTCTGATGCCCTATAAAAAGACCATTAGTGGGCAAGAAGCATCGAATTTGTTCTTTGGACAAGTCGGGGTACACTTTGCGATACCAAGGAGTATTGTTTCATACAAGGACATGATATTTCTTAGTGCATTTTGGACTACACTAAGGGATAATATGGATACAAATTTGAAGAGATCTACAACATTCCATCCACAAACAGATGGATAGACAAAAGTAGTCATCAAGACTTTGGTGTAGCTAATGAGGGGATATAACCAAAATCATCCAAAGACCTGGGATGAAAACATGTTATGTATACATCATTATTAAATAGATAATTCCACACTTCTACTGGAAAGTCCCCATTTGATTGTTTTGGATATTCGTTGCCTTCACCTTTGGATATTGCATATGGACAACAAAGAGGACTGAGGAAAGATCTTATAGAGGACACCTTGAGGGTTGAAAAAACTCATAGAGAAGATCAGGTAGATCTATATATAAGTGCAAGAGATATTGTATAAGTCACAGGAGAAATATAAGGTCAAACATGATCAACATAGAACAAAAAAATTGTTCGAGGTGGTAGACAAAGTATGGCTATAACTAAACAAGGAGAGGCTATAGGGACCTAGTAGTAAAATCAAGACTTTGAGCTATGTTCCCTTTGAGATACTAGAAAAGGTGAGTGATAATTCCTATCAACTCAGTTTGTCACCATTTATTTTCATTTACTTATTTTTGAATCTAGAGAATCTAAAACTCTATGAGCCTTCCATACTAGATTAGGAATAAGAACAAGTCCTACCTTTTGTGGAGGATGTGGTACTAGATGCTTAGGAAAGGTTGACAAAAGATAAATTTTTGAAAATTAGGTTTGGAACTACAAGACAGGAGTAGCATGAGCTTTAGAAGATTGGGTTTAAAGGACAACTTCTAGGAAAAGCTAAATGGTACACCAGAGAGAAGGTGGAGGTAAAATTTCCTCATATCATTCGGTAGAAGCATTTGGGGACCAAAATCCTACAAAAATAGGGAGGTATGATTTGGATTCGATCCTGATATATATTTTTTTCATCCATCTTGATTCTTTTAGAGTGGAAAAATTGGAGGAATCATCTCACTGGACTATTTTTATCTATGGGGCCTAATTTGGCAAAATGGGGTCTAAAACCTTCCAAAAGAATTTTGAGGAATCAAATGACATTTTTTGGGGGGTAAAACTTTGTCGATTTAGAATTATTCTTTCAATATTGTTCTACACACCAATAACTTTCCAACTATACCAAAAACACGTCAATCGGAGTTCGTATGCAAAAGTTATGCCACTCAGGAGTTAACCTTCCCGTTTTCACCACCATAATTAAAGAGGATGCCACATCAACCCCCATTATTCATAAAAAAAGGGGATAGTCATGTGATTATGATGAATACAACTCTAAAACAGTCTATATTGTAAATATGGTTAAGATTTGAGGTAGTCAAACCTAACCACTAATAGGCTATTTGGATGTGTTATAATTGGGCCACTAGGAGGAAAAGGGGTTCCATTCTTTCAAGTGCATTTGTTCCATGGCTAAGAAAAAATAGACAAGAGGGATAGGAGATAGAGCACATACAAGGGACTTGTGCACTATAGTAGCCCACAGACCACATGATGATGCTATACTTCTTTCTACTCATGGACTTTTTCTTTTCATAGAAAGAGAGTAGGGTGACCTCACCTTCCATATAGGTTTTTCTCCTAAAAGGCTTTCCTAGGTCATATCATGTGTCAAATGTTTGTGAGAGATTTTATTTCACTATTCTCTAATTTTTACATAATTTTGATTCACATGTATATGCTATTAACAATAATCTACAAATCTACAAATCTAAATAGAAATAAAATTGTACTAGTATAAAATTTCATATTTTAAATTTAATTTTATCAAATATGTTGTGGCAATTTGTCCATTTGAATATCCATGTCAGTTTGCGGATCAACAAGGAATTCCTTCAAGGTGGGAAATAGAGTACAATTATAGTTGAACAAGGAGCAATTATAGGGTCCTAGTGAGAATATCAAGGCTCTATGATATGGTTCCTTTGAGATACTAGAAAGGGTGGGATATAACACCTATAGACACAGTCTACCCCCATGCATGTGCATTCACTCAGTGGTGAATGTAGTGAATCTAAAACTATATGATCCTTCCATGCTATATTAGGAAGAGGAACAAGTCCTACCTTCTATAGAGGATTCGACACCAGATGATCAAGCAGACTTAAAAGAGGACATACTTTTTGAAAAAGAGGTATACAGCTACAAAGCAGGGGCAACATGACCTTTTTCAGATTGGATTGAAAATATAGCTTCCAAGTAAGGCTAAATGGTACACCTAAGAGAAGTTGGAGGAAACATTTCGTCACCTCATTTAGTAGAAGAGTTTGGGGACCAAAAGCCTCCAAAAATGGGAAGGTTCAATTCAGATTAGAGCATTATGTTGTTTACATCCATATTAATGCTTTCAGAGTGGAAAAAGGGGAGGACTAATCTCAGGGGACTATTTTTATCAACGAGTCCTAGTTTGGAAAATTGGGGTCTAAAACCTTCTAAGAGTAATTTGGCGCATTAAATGACATGTTTTTTTAAGGGGTGGAGGCAGGAATTTGTTGCTTTAATGAAAATCATTTATTCTCTATTCTACACATAGAGACCTTTCCAATGGCATAATAATCGCCTCAATCAAATTTCGTATGCAAAAGTATTGCAACTCATAATTTGACCTTCCTTTTTCGACCACCATAATTTGAGAGGATGTCATGTTAACCACCATTAATAATGGAAAGATTCTAGCCACGTGATCATGATGAAGAGTACTATAGAATATTCAATGTTGTAACTCTAGTTAAGAGTTGAATGAGTCAAACTTAACCAATAGTATGCTATCAGGTTGTGTTATAACTGGGCCACTAGGAGGAAAAGGGGTTCAATTCTTTTTTAGTGCATTTTGTTCCACATATGAGAAAAGTAGCCAAGATGGATAGGGAGAAGGCACACAGAGAGGATTTCTGCACTATGGTAGCCCATGAGCCACAAGCCTTACTTATTTGTACTTGCATCTATTTATATTCAAATAGAGCAAAGTGAGCCCACCTTTCATTCCTAGGATATATCTTGTGTCAATTGTGGTATTTGAGTTTTTATTTCTTTGTTCTCTATTTTTTGCATAATTATAATTTTCATACATATGTACTAAATAATAATTTACAAATCACAAAATCTAAAGAGAAATAAACCCTTATAATGAAGAGTTTATATTTTTAAGTATAATTTTATCATATATGTTGTGACGAACTATCCAGTGGAATATCTACGACAGTTTAAGGATCATTATGGGGATTATATTTTTTGTCCTATGGAATTCATTAAGTGAGTTGATTTTATGCACAAAAGTTGTTAATTCATTATCAATAAATCATTGATAATTTTCCTAATCTTTTTTAAGATACTCAATACAATAATGAATTCTTTGTCCCCAATTTTCTTAAGTGTAGAGTGATTTCCCATAGTTCCTCAATGATTTCCCATAGTTCCTCAATGATTTCCATTCTTTTATTAATATTAGTTTCAATATAATACATGATTCCAATCAACAGATGTGTTTCATTTACTATTCAATGGGGTGTGTCGATTGTAATTGTCATAGCCTCGAGCGCTTTGATAGCCAAATGGTAATGAACAAAGGTGTTGGACTAAGAGCTTCTTCAAGATCATTTATTCTCTTTTTGAAACCTCGGATATTGTGCCTCTAGTTCCGTAACACAGTGGGCTAGAGCTTCTCCAATATTTTGGTGTACTTGTAGGAGTCCAATAACTCCTACTTCATAGTTGTCCACTTCCATTCTTGACTCATTAATGACCCCTTTATTTTGAATCTTTACTCTTTCCTACCTTAGCTTCTTATTACTCATATCACAGTGTGCATCTTGCGTAGTCTATGGATGGTCATCAAAGGTGACTGATTCCACTTTTATTTATTCAATCATTATCTGGGTTTCAACCATGCAGGTTGCAACCCAATAAAGTAGTGTAGTAATATAAAATTCTATATCAACTGACTCTTCCATAGGTTGAGCCTCTTTATAACTTTGTCTTCAATTAAACATCATGCGATATTTCTAAGATCACATTATGAGGTGGCTCCTCTCCATCTCCTCCACCAAAGGGTCGATCATTACTCATTCTTCCTTCCACATTGGAGTCCTTCCTTTTGTGACTTTATGATGAACTCAAGCAATCCTAAGGTTCTAAAGATGGAGGGGTGCTTGTAGGCATTCTACCTCTTTCTCTCTCTTTTCCTCTTGAAGAAACACCAATTTCTTTAAATAAAAAAATCAATACGGACAGGTATTTCTCTTTCTTTTCATGGGACAATGTGTCTCTCTATTTTTTTAATCGATTCTTGTAAAAAAAAAATCATATCTGACTACGTTGAGGCTCCTTGAAATAATACCCTCTAGGTGAAATCCTTGAATTTCATCTACTTCAATTAAATAAAAAACTTTTAATGATCAGAAAATTTCTCCAAGTGAGCCACGTTTTTCATAGCTACTTGTCCTAAAGTAAGGGAAAAGAAATAAAGTACTTATTTTTATTTCTTTCAATCATAATTAGTAATGTATAATATTTCTTGCATTCTTTAGCAATGAAGTACTTATCCGATAAAAACTTTGGAAGCAATACGGGTTTTCCCTAGAATCCATAGATGCAAACAAGAGTGTTTTCTTTTGTCTCTTATGTATTCCTTTTCTTAGAGGAAAGTGTGTTCTTCATTTTAAATTTTGTTGGGTTCTCACCCACTCACAAGATAATTAACGTCTTTAACAAAATAATATTGTTCCTAACAAAAATGAAGTGGGTCCTTATGCTTCCATAACACCAAGTATGAGAAGTGTATAAGCTTTATGTCTAGATTCAAATTATTCTCGTGTAGTAAGTTGTGGAAGGTATATCATGAGTTAGGGCTATGCCCAAATAGGCCATCATGAAAAACTTGTGACTTTTGTATAGATTGGTTAACTAGAAGGACAATTCACTAGAAATGAAGTCTACCTAGTCAAAAAGAAAATTCCTTTCGAAGGAATAATATAATGCACAAAGAAAATATTTAGGGACATTCGAAGTAGTTTCTCATCCCATTATTTTAGCAAAAAGCTAGGCAAAATCTCTAAAGGCTCGATAAATATTGAAATATTTAGGAAATAAATATCAGAAGAAACATGTAGAGAAGCTAGCTTGAACTCTTGAATAATGTTCATTCCACCAGCTTCGGATTCCAAGTAAGTATTAGCTTCTAATAACTTGAGTAAATTCGTAGGTTATGGTAGCTTAAGGATATTATTCAATGCTTTTGGAGTGATAGGGACCGGATTGATCTTGACTCTAAGCTTGATAGTTCTAGTTTTTGGATCAAAATGTAGTGCACATAAATGAAATAGTTCTTTGAAATAAAAAGCTTCATGGATGTGTGCAGTCCAATGGTCCAGATATTGTTATTTATGTTCTCATCTAGAGACAAGTTCAAATAAAACTAGTATGTAGCCAACCAATGAATTTTTTTATCTAAGCGAGCAAGTGAAATGAATGTGTCACTGCAAACTATCTCCTTCTTCCTTCTAGTGGCCATTTGTTTACTGTATTTAGAGATATATGACTTGATCAATAAAAACCTTTAATGATTCTTAGGTTTTAAGTCCTCGTTCTTCAGTGCATTTACTAATATACCATCTCCTTTCACGTCATTCTATTAGACAAGGAAAAATAACAATTTACTAACTCATGATCATGATTTACGAGGGGTGATGGAGAGAAGATTTGAAAGTACGATTTTCATAATGTTGTCTTTAATTGGAGATAAATTTCCTTTATCAATTCTTTAAGTGACCTCGAAACAAGCACAAAAGGGAATGAGAGAGTAAAGGTCGTGAGGTGACTTTATAACATGTGATATATATAGTTAATGTTATGTAATTACATGAAGTGGAGATGAGTGGATTATGTGGAGTCTCATGTTGTGTGGGAGATGATCATGTGCAAAGTTATTAGCATGTGGAGGTGGGTGTGTGGAGGTAATGTTGTGTGGGGGTGGGTGTGTAGAATGGGATTTGTGGAAAGTAAATGCATGGAATAAAGTGTGTGGAATGGGATTGGTGGAAAGTAAATGCACGAAATAAAGTGTGAGGAGATGTAGAGTGTAAAGAAGGAACGTGTGGAGAGAGATACAAAGTGTAGTTTCTCCACACATTAGCAAATTGACTAAGTGTTGGATATAAAGGAAAGAGTGTGGAGAAACTTGTCTAAAAAATTTTCAATGAGATTTCTCTCCACATATGCCTCTATAATTTTTTGGGTCAACAGCCCTAAAGCTTGCAACACCATCTACCAATATCTACCACATGTCATGATTTGTTTCTACCACATGCCATCCAAACACCATCTTGTTGACCATAAAAAAAGTCCAAAACTATGTGCCATGGGTCACCACCTTAGGCCACCACATCATCAATTATTTCAGTTGTCGTCCACATCACTGCCAATCACCTTGTGTCATTCTACCAATTGTGTGCTAACTGGACACAACCTGTACACCTGCTAGCGAGGGAAGGATTATATAATTTGGGTCATTCAAAAAATGTTACTTTTTTGGATGATCAAATATCCATATTTCTCGATATGACATGCCTTCAAAAACAAGTGGCCTTGTGGGGGCCTAGATACCCATATATGACATGCCATGTTTCCTCTTTTACACCTTGTTTTCCTACTTGATCCTCTATTGCTTGATCTTAGGCATACATCCACATTACATCAATGAAAACTTATTATACATCATGCTCCTTAGCTTTGACATCAATGGCAACACTTTATTCAACGAATTCCCTATTTGTTATTTATGGAAGCACTAGACATAGTCCATTCATTAATGTACTATTGTTGAGAACTCCCCCTATCTATTGGCTCTTCTCATGTCTACTTAGTTAGTTTGGTTTTCATTATGTCTACTTAATTCTCCTCCTTTGACATCAATGGAAAATGATCCTTATTTCATGAGCATGCTTTTATGCAGATGACTCTCCCTATCAACAACACTTCTTGTTTGAAAACCAGAGAACTGAGTGAGTACAAGTAGTGGGATGCTCCCCTTTGCGAAGGAGAGATCACTCCTGACCTCAACTAAGATATTCAAAAGGCTCTCTAGTAAGAAGTTTGTGAATATGTCTGCAACTTTCTCCTTTGTTGGAATGTATTCTAATTTATAGTCTGGTTTTCAACCTATTCTCTAAGAAAGTGATATTTGATCGAAATATTATTAGTCTTTGACTACATAACATGATTTTAGAGATGCAAATAACACTAGTGTCATCACACATAATGGGCACAGGTTTATCAGAATCTTCCAGATGATCCTTAATGTTTTTCTTCATCCTTAAAAATTCAATGCACCATGATGTTGTTGCAATATACTTTGCTTCAGTTATGGAAAATAAAATTAAAGTTTGTTTCTTATTGAGCCAGGAGACTAAACAACTACCTAGAAGAAGGCTCCCCCACTCATGTTTTTTTTGTCCTTAACACTACCAACCCAATTTTCATCTGTATAATTGAAAGTGAAAAATGGTCATCTTAGATACCAGAAACTAAATTCTATGGTTTCTTATAGGTACCTGAAAATTCTCTTTATAGAAATCATATGAGTCTTCTTTATATTTGACAGAAATATACCCGATACTCCTACTTGGTCTTAAGGTTATCAGATAAATTAAACTACAAATCATAGACATATACATTGTCTAATATACTTTTAGAGATTCATCATTCTTGCTAATTTTGCATTCTATTATCATGGGTGTGTTCATATGTGTGTAGTTCTCCATGCCAAATTTCCTCAATTTTTTTTAAGATATTTATTTTGAGAAATAAAAATTCCTTTTGTTGATTGATGAATCTACAATCTAATGAAAAAGGGAAATTTTCCTAACATAGACATTTCAATTTCATTCTGCATATCAGCTACAAAATTTTGACTCTTGAAACCAACATCACTATTAAAAATTATCTACATTAACAACGATAATAAAACAAATTATCATTTTTAGCTTTGATATAAAGGTTGTTGTTTGTTATCCCTTTCTTAAAACCATTTTTCTGAAAGTATTTATCAGGCCTTGAGTATCGAGCCCTAGGTGTCTATTTTAACCCATGAAGGGCTTTCTTTAATTCACACACATGGTCTTTGTATTTTGATAGTTGGAATCCTTCTGGTTGCTCAATATACACTTCTTCCAGTAGGTATCCATTAAGGAATGCTAACTTGACATCCATCTAATAAGTGTTAAGTACTTTGAAGCATGCAAAATCCAAAAACATTCTTATGGCTTTAATTCTAGCAATAGTTGCAAAGGTTTCTTCAAATTTAACACCCTATGCTTGTGCATACCTTTACATACATTATTTCTGTTAATATTTTTTTTAAGCCACATAACTTGCTTACAAACCTAAGGTTGAATTTTTCCAACCCTACTACCACAGTTATCTTCCTTGCTTACATCGGTATCCTAAGTCTATCAACTTTCATCAACCATTTAACTTATATGATTGGTCTATTTAATATAACACATATTTTCCAAAAAATAAAAAGTAAATAAATAAATACTATCAATGAGTAAATCATTATAAAGACAAGAAGTAAGATATATAAATATGTAGAACCTTGAATACATACAAACAATAAATGATCTTTGTCAATGGTTTCATGTGCTTAGTGATATCATTTTCTTTGCCATATTAAGAAGAATATTAAATAACTAGAGACTTGGTTTAGTGCATTGAGAGGAGCATTAAAGAAATGAAACATTGCTTTCAATTTTATCAAAATATAAAGTTCAAGTAGATCATAATGATTTTCAAAAGTATGGTTTATTGGAGTGAAAATGAGTGCATGAGGTGTACATCAAATGAATGGACATGTTGTTAACATCTACACATACAAGATTATGTTATGTCCTCTATTATAGAATAGAGAGGGTGTTTATTGTATTGCATAATTTTCCTTATATTTTGCATTATATAAATAGTAACAATGGGTTATTATGGGATTAAGGGAAGGGATATTGTATATAGTGACAATTAGAGGACAGTAGTGAACATGGAGTAGGGAACCTATTGAATAGAGATAATTTATTTAATGGAGTGTGGATCTTATCACACAAATATGTACCATGTGACTTATCAAACAAATATGCACAAATTGGTGTCTTACCTTCCACTAACAAGTTTGTCACCCCTTATTGAAAACTTTCCTCCAATTGTCACTATATTTAGGCATGGCAATTGATAGAATGTCACCAACTTTGTTGGCATTGTTCACTTCATAAATTGTTCCCCATCCCCAACTTAATTGATTATCGCCTCCCAATATATATGTGTGTGTGTGTGTGTGTGTGTGTGTGTGTGTGTGAGAGAGAGAGAGAGAGAGAGAGAGAGAGCCTTTTGGGTTAGCTTGAGTGGGTGAGTGTGGTAAATTACAAGCATGAGGCTATAGGGTCAAGTCCTCAAGCTAGCCATGTTTGTGAATTTCGTGGGCCTCACTCAATATCCCCATCAAGTTTGGTTTCCAAAAATACAATCAATAGGTTTACCCATTAAGGGAATATTGAGGTAAAAATTGTGCATCAAAATGAAAAAAATGTAGAAACCAAAATAACTTTAAAAGAATCAATAGAATTCAAGATAATTTTGTTATCCCCAGGGGTAAATATTTATGGAGGGAAAAGAATAAAACTACTTTTTTAATTGTATTTTCAACTTATCTCCTTATAAGTTTACTCGATTTTCAACTGAGCACTTGTTGCATGAAAAATTATATTTTTCATCCAATGAGTACCCTTTCTTCATACTTTTGAGTAGACCCACATCAAGAAAAAATGAAAAAAATGTTTTCTCAGTGTGTGTATACTCAAAAGTATGCATAGTGGGTACCTGTTAGATGCAAAATCTAATTTTTCATCTAATATGTGCCCGCAAGTGAAATCTGGGGAAACCTGAAAGGAAATAAGTAAAAAATGCAATTAAAAAAAAAATTTATTTCGCTTTAAACGTATGTAACTTGTATTTCCATTTTTAGCCTAAAAACTCCCTTATGCTAGGAACCATCTTCAAAATGAGAGAAGTGCCCAATGGAAAGGTAAACAACCCAATGCACTAAAAACATGTAAAAATATGAATATGACCTCATCTTCCAATATTTTTTACTAAAGAAGATGAGGTTATCAATACCATCCAACATAGAAACAAATTATAAATTAACTGCTTACCAACTACATCAATCATTGACACAATGACCAATAACACATTAATAAATCCACAACCAATAAATCCCACGAATTGAACTTGGGTTGTATTCATGACAATTACTGCAATTTTATGTTTCCATTTTCTTTGGAAAGGAAAAAGATAGAAAGGGATGCATTTAGCAAGTTGGAAACATATTTCCAACCCAAAGAAATTGGGAATATGGGGGCTCAAAAATTTACATTTTTGCAAAAGTGTTAGCTTCTAAAAGTCTTTGGAGGATTATGTTTGATGCAGGCATATGGGGAACTCTAATGCGAGATAAGTATTAGAAGAATCAAAATGTCGAAGAATGGGTTATATTAGAGGTGAAATCATGGTAGGGAGGGTCAAATATTTGGAAGGCGTTGGTGTCATTTTTTGACGTAATTAAAAAAGGTCATGTTTGGAAGGTAGGAGATAAAAGAAAAATAAACTTAAGCAGGGATATGTGGATAGGTGATGATGGCCTCAAAATAATCTCTTTGAATCTGGAAATTGTGTTAAAGTACATAGGCATTTCCTTACTTTTTGGAGTGGTTGGTCCCGGGCCTAATGAGTTGTCCTTGAGACCTTAGAAAATAGCTAAAGCTCTAGGCCTCTCAGGGAATCTAGCATGGGAGTGGACATGATTTATCTTGTCACTTTCATATGATGACATTAAATTGAGAAGAGTCTCGAGTAAACTCATGTGAAAAATGAACAAAGAATAAGGGGCAATGATGGTAGAACTAGATTATGATGTGATGGTGACACAAGATATAGCGTCAAACCCTTTCTGTGGTATAAATATGTTTAGAAGTGGTGTTATCCTTTAAAGATAAACATATTTCTTTAGTTTGCACTAAATAACAGGATCCTCGTGAAGGATAATCTCGAGAGGCGAGGCTGGGAAGTGCCTACCAAATTCCCACTCTATTGTGATAATCAAGAGTTAGTGACATGCATTTTGTGGATTGTGCTTTTCATAGGCGGTGCAGAGAACGATATTGTTTGGGGAGGCTTGTGTGGGTATGTGGTCAGGTATGTCAATAGGGAAATGCCTTACAGAGTGGATAAAAGCCCCTGCTTTGCAACATCTTTCTAGAATTCCAAGATTAGTTCTTTGGCATATATGGTTACATGGGAATAAAACCAACTCTAACAATCAAATCCCATATATTCGATAGATGGTACATAAAAAAATACAACAACGAAGGAACTCAACATAGAAGGTTTAAAGAAGAAAATCAAAATTCCAATTGGACCTAGAATAGATACTTCAAAGGCTCAATCCTTCTTTGATGGAGCCACAAATCATGTCAAGGTGCTATGTGGAGTAGTAGCTACATTTCACTTGAACAACAATCACATTTTCCTTCTTAGCCTGGGTTTGGGGGTCAGAACTAATAATAAAGTAGAATTAATTGGCCTTTGGCTTGTCCTTGACTTTGCAATGTCAAGGTAGGTGAAGTGCTTACAAATATTTGGCAATTCTTAAGTGGTTATTGATTGGTTCTTGGGGATTGACACATTATATAATTTGGCCCTAAATCCTGGGCAACAAAGAATTCCGCAATTACAGGAATTTTTTGAGTTGGAGGTATCACATATCCACAGAGAAAACAATGTTGAAGCGGATAGAAGATCAAAGGAAACATTGCTCCAACTTGTAGGACATTTAGTGATTACAAAAAAGGTCATTGATGTCCTTAGGGTGAATGCCAACAACATTTTTTGAAATTGAAGTTTTTATAACCATTGGGATCTTGCATGTTTTTTATGTTGGATTATTTTATGTTTTGGATTGTTAAACCGTCATAACTTTGATAGGCATGTCTAGGAGGTTGTACTAGAATAGTAATATTGTATACTTTGATTTCAATGAAATAGTGAGTATACAAATTTTTCCATGGGAGAAAAAAATGCTACAAGTTCTTTTTGTGTTACCATATATAAACATTCTCAATATTAAACTTTATTCCTTCACGATTTGATTGTTAAAACTTGATAGTTTACGAAAACCAAAGAGGAAAAAAAATCGTCTTCAATCGTTAAATTAAACTAGTCAATATTTTTATAAAATTTCTAATCAAACTTAAAAATAAAAAGTAATTTCAATGACTTATAATTATTATATTATTTTTATCATCATTCATCAACGGTTCATAACCTTTTTTTAATATTTATATAATTTTAATTATAAATTTGATTGTCACGGATGAGGGTGAGAAGTGGGAGGGGTGTCATGGTGGGATCCTTGCCCACCATTTAGGGAAATATGAGGATGCTATGCATTGAAATATGGGGGTGGTGTGGCCACCGTCGTGCATGCAATGGATTTATTTCACTAGCCTGGAAATCATGTTAAGGATTTTGTCTATTAAAAGAAGCTACCAGCTAAGGACACATTCAAGAGGTAAGTTTTTTATAGACTAGGTTAATTGTTGTGTGATCATGGTTGGGTTAGTTGTTTGGGTTGGGAAGTTGGTGTGTATGCTACGAGAGTCCTGGATGGAGGACGATTTCAAGTTGAGTAGAGGTTTTGGGTCTCATGCTGTGGAACATTCATTCCTACTAGTGCCCAGAAGTAATTTATGGTCTCTCTAGATGCAATATTATGTGTATATCTTCACAAATCCCTTAAGTTACCTATCCTATTCAAAATTTCTATGCTATGTATGGAATTTTCATGTCAAATTTCTTGTATGGTCACTGAATTGCATCGTAGATAGTTTTATCCAGCTTATTGCTTGGTCTTCTGTCTATTCAATTTCTGGTTCAAGGTATGTCTGGGTTGGTCACCTCCCTCTGTGTTTGTACTCGATCAATATATATGTTGAAATTGATAGTAGAAGTGGGATTTTACTAGTGGGTGTTTATTTTTTTGTCAAGGGGAGAAGTCAACACCCTGAGGTTACGTGAGTGAGGGGTTGCAATTTTGTTGTTGCTTTGGTAATATTTAGACATCCAGTCCCTTTTCTAAAATATTTCGTTGTTAACCCCTTGGATAGTATTGTGCTTTGGCTCTTTCTCGTGGGAGAGTTTTATCCTTGAGTTGTCTGTAATACCTAGGTACTCAATGGATGAGCTATGGGTGTTGTTGTGATTGTGATTTCTTCTTATTTTTTTAACTGCATGGTGGGGTCTTTATAAACATATTGGCTAAGGGATTATAGCACAGGAAGCAAGTCAGATGATCTTTGCAGGAATGTCTATCTAGATGTGGATTGTGAGGCTTTGGTCCACCTGAGTGAAGATGAAAATTTACAGTTGCAAAAGGATATTGTAGTTCTAGGTGGAATTTTTGGTTATACCCCAACTAGTTTTGTTTTTTTGATCTTCCTAGATCTAAAGGAGGTATTGAACTGCATCAAAAAAATGATTGGGCGTCAGAATTTAAGAGAAGATACTCAACCATTTGGTCAATTGGTTTCTAACCTTGGCCACACCATGGGTAGAAGAAAACAACACATTCAAACCCTCTTCTTGTATCGAAAAATGAAGTCACTGATGGCACATATTATGATGGAGAGGCAAGCTTATCAGTACAATATATTGTCCAACCTGGCAGATGTAAAGGAGTAGTGGAACATGAGATTTTATATGGTGCAAATGGAGACTTGTTAGGATTGAGTGGCACATTTCATGCCGAGCTTCTTTAGCCCCTCTGAGTTCTAGTGCAAGAGAGCCAACACCTATTACCTCTTGAGATTCATAGTTTTTTTATGTTATATGCTTTATACTCATGTTTTGATCTAGACTTTTGGTTTGATGATGATGCAATTTCTTTTGTGATACTGCACCTTTTGATTTTGCTTCAAGTTGAGACTGATTATTTTGTAAACAAAGGGTCAACAAACTTGATTTCCCATTAGGCACTTTAAGACCATCTATAATTAATAAACTAGACAATGTAATATATTTTGATTAATAACAAAATCTACCACTTAACTTATATATATATATATAAATAATCAAATAACTTTTATATAAAAATATTAATTATTATTTTTTAATAATTTTATCCTATAAAATTTATTTAATAATTGATATATATATAACTTTTATATATATAATATATATAATATAGATATAAAAGATATAGATATAAATATAATAATAAATCATAATAACTTTTATATAAAAATTTAATTATTATTTTTTAATAATTTTATCATATAAATTCTATTTAATAATTTGATAATGTAAGGTATACTTAACTTTTATATATAGATATATATACCAAATAACTTTTATATAAAAATTTATTTATTATTTTTTAATAATTTTATAGTATAAATTCTATTTAATAATTTAATAATGTAAAATATATTTAAATTTATTATTTTAGATTTTATTGTGATGCATTAGGTAATAAGCATTAATACGAGGCTTTAAAAAATAAAAATGGGCAAACATAGCAATAGTGTTATTCATGGATTTAATTTTTAATATTTAAATTATTATTATTATTATATTTATTAAATTTATTAAAAACAATTAATTTATAATCATGTGTATTGAATTAATTTATTAAAAATATTTTAACTATGAATAAAAACAAAAAGAGAATACACAGGTTTTACGTTTAAAAATTTGTGATAAATAGATAAAACTATTCTAATATAAAACTATTCTAATTAGGGGTTAAATTTAACCCTTGTATGCTCGTATTTAGCTTTTTTACCTGTAAAATATGTTTTAATTTCAAATCTCTACCTCATGTGTAATTGGCTATTAATTTTTAAAAACATATGACGGGCATGTTTAAAAATTAAAAACATACGACGGTCATAGGTCAGACTTCAACTTCGAGACCTCCAACCGTGCCTGTTCAAATCGATGAACCTTTGAAGTGATGACTTTACTGTGCAGGGAGTCAATAGTTGAATTGAGGTTTCTGTGATCCATAATAGTTGAAAGAATAACTTCGGCGTAAATCACATATAGACAGAGATTTGTATTGTATTGACGATGAACCACACTAGTTGGTTCGAAACGCGTCGACAAATGTCTGTCTACATGTGATTTACGCAGAAATTATTCTTTCAAATATAACAAGCATGTTTAAAAATTAAAAGTTAAAAAAAAAAATTATAAATTATATATATATATTACAAGTTAAGTTATATATTTTTTATACCGTATAATCTCCGGCAACTTGCAAATTTAGCATTTACGGACAAAGGACAGTGACCGCGGCACAGGGCTGGGCATAAGAAGTTTCAAAGAGGATCCACTTCGCCCTCACTGTAAATGCGGCATTGTCTTTGGCAGTTGTCTATAATGCGACTTTTTGAAAGTTTTTCTGGTGGGTTTTTCCGGTCAAAATCCAGTAGCAATTTATTGGAATCCCAAGTTTGATAGCTAGTTTCTGCACAATCAAAGCGTCCCATAGGTTTTTCAGGGTGCTGAATCCAAATATACAGTTAAAAAACCAATTTAACTGCAAAAAATCAAGATTTAACCTTGATTTCTTCCGCCGGATTCCGTCACCGAAATCTCCAAAAAAATCCCATTATAAATCCCATTATAGACAACTCCTTGTCTTTGCAGTTGAGTTGGCATTTCCAGTCATGCTATGGACATTCGTACAGCTATATTTAAGGGGAGCAGGCCTTTATTTACCCCCTTCGGAATATAATTCGAAGCAGAGAGACCCACAAAGCAATTCATCAAAATGACAGGCGCGCTGGCTTCAATAGGCGTAAACATTGCCAGTGATCTGATAGGAAGGTTGTTGATGCAAATAAAAGACACAAGCATTGCAGCGCACAAGATGCTGTTTGCAAAGAGGAGTTTCAGAGAGTTTTCAAGCCATATAAACAAAATAGAGCCCATTCTATTAGAGCTGTGGCAGAGAAACATTCATGGGTCTTCAAACTCTCTAAGAGTTCCGCTGGAAAACCTGCAAACACAGCTGAACAATGCATCCAAGCTCATAAACACATATACTTCAGGGAGCTGGATGTATTTGTTTCTCAAGTGCAGGATTCTGCCAGATGAAATGAAGGAAATCACTCAAGGAATAGAACGGTTTTTGAATGCTCTCAGGATTGATTGTTACTCTGGACGTTTCACTGGAGATCAAGGAGAAAACAGTTGCTCTGTGTGAGACCATGAGGAACGCGGAGTTCCAGGGGGAGGTTGGAAGCGAGTCCCTTGCAAGTGAGATTGAGAGAGAAATGAAAGAGATGCACAGTGACAGCCAGCAAGTGTTGCAGTTAATTGTACAGGTGGCCAAGGCCATGGGTGTGCCCACAGACCAGTGCTTTCTACAGTCTGAGATTGAAGTTGTAAGAAAGAAGAAGGGAGACCTCGAGAATGAGAAACAGAGGGCTGAGGCTTACATGCTTGATCAAATACAGGAATTTCTAGGCAGGTCTGGTATTGTTTCTGCTCCATTCTCTTCTCCTGATTACCAGTCTGTTGCGCCTTCGCATTTCTGTTGCCCACTGGTGGACACAATAATGGAAGATCCAGTGAATTTGGAGTCGGGGATTACTTATGAAAGATCTGCCATCGAAAAGTGGTTTGAGAGTGGCAACACTACATGCCCTGTCAAGAAATGCGAGCTCACGACTAAGCATTTGACTCCTAACTGCAGTCTGAGGGAGCTCATACAGGAGTGGAAGGAGAACAATGCCATATTCAGATTAGAAAATGCAGCAGAGACATTGGTCTCGCCTAGAGGAGGCGGTGACGAAGAGATAGAGGCAGCCCTCGTAGAGCTCTGTAATTTATGCCAGGAAAGGAGCTCCTTCAGTCAGCTAATTGAAGAGAAAAATTTGATCCCCAGACTATTAGCATTAACATCGTTTCAATGGGAGTCAATTCAACTCAAAGCAATGGAATGCTTATGTTCTCTTGCAAGATAGGACAGCAGCAAGGTAAGAACTTTTCTTGTCCGTGCTAAAATTTCAGAACATTGTTAAGGCTGGTCCTCGGATTTAGCAGTTGGTTACGGTTTTCTATCGAAGTAAATCAGGTATACATAGGAGCAAGGCCCAATAAAAAACAGGAAACCCGGGCCATCAAGCTTGTCTTGGTTACTTATTCCCCATTGCCCATGATTTTTTTATTTTGTGTCATTTCTGAATCGCTTATTTTATTTATAAAATCATTAGAATCAAAGTTTTTTCAGCACATCCATGCCATTTGGCCTTTCAACATTTTTTTTGGAAAAGAAATATCAAATTCTCTCCTCCCATTTTCAAAAGATTCAATTTATAAAACAGTAATGTGCAGTGTGGCTTTTCCCACCATGACCAAATCTTTGGTTTCAGTGAACAGAGAGAAGTCTTTGATTCTAAGTGGGCTGCTTGCCCGTTGAACGCTTTGCCTCTTTGGTGGTTGTGGTGGTGACTCTCAATATGGTACCTTTTCTTTATTTTATTTGCTTTGGGAAAGGAAATATCAAATTCTCTCTCCCCATTTTCAAAAGATTCAATTTATAAAATACTAATGTCCAGTGTGGTTTTTCCCGCCATGATCAAATCTTCAACGGAATTGAAAATTTCTAACTTCTATGGAGCAGTTTGACACTGATCAAATCTTCAACGGAATTGAAAATTTCTAGCTTCTCTAGAGCAGTTTTGAATTTAAAAGTGGATTCAGACCAGTGTGACTAGTAATTAAGGAAAACAGAGATCGATTTGGTCATCCTGAGATTTTGAAACTGGTAGCGCCTGAGTCGCCCCAGGAGGGCGCGTTCCATTCTTTATTCATATATTTCAGTGGGCATCTACCAGGGTTTTTTACTGAAGTAAAAATAATAATAATTCTATGACATTCTCTTGCACTGCCAAGTGCCCGCCCAGTTACGAGACCCTACATGAATACAAATTATTGTACAGTGAAAAGTTTATTCCAGTGAAAATTTGTAATGTGAAAAGTTTATTCCATTGAAAACCAACTGCCTCTTAATCAACAATGCACATCATTATATTTATTTATTTTTATAAATAAATGTACATCATTATATTGATTTTTTTTTATAAGTGTGACCAAAAGTTTTATTAATATTCAAGATAGGTTTTTGGTTTGAAAATTGTTTCACAACTATTGTTCTTTTAATGGGATTAACATGGTAGTGACTCAAATGGAAAACATGGTATGTGTGAGTGAATTATTTTTGTCAAATTTGTTGCAACAATATTAACATTCATTATTTTCATGTGAAAGTAACTATGAATGTATATTTTTTCACTTCATAATATTATTTTTTTGTTGTTTTTATATATATTTCCCATCTATTTTATCACTATTTCCATTTTAAACAAAAAAAACTCAGAACATTTGAACAATTTGGAAAATTCGCAGAAAAA
Organism: Pinus taeda; assembly: GCA_000404065.3. NCBI lineage: Eukaryota > Viridiplantae > Streptophyta > Pinopsida > Pinales > Pinaceae > Pinus > Pinus taeda. Next base: position 66,649 of record APFE030288434.1, on the reverse strand, counting down.
TTTGATCAACACATCTCAAAATAAAGTGTAACAATGACACTTGAACAGAATGGTACAACAAAGAATGAAAAATTTAAACAATTATGAGTACAATTTGAAATTAGATAAAACTTGTACAAATAAATTTTAAAAGTCATATGATACAATTTAAAAATAAAAATATCATAAAAAAAATTCCTTGACAGGTAAGAACATCGGTCAAATTTAACCCCTAATTCCAACCATGAATGGGAAAAGAAAGGCAATACATACATTTTACTTTTAAAAGTTCGTGATAAATATATTCCCTCTTGACAATCACTCCCGTACGAAAAGAAAAGCAGACGCCTTTATTCCTTCCTTCAAATTCAAGTAATGTTAACGATAACCTTTTTATCAAATATAGACTATAAATTGCTGCAACTCCATTGAATTGTCTGTGTCAAAGAGGTACCTGCGCTTCAAATTCACATTCACAGGTTTACAGGTGTGTACGTGAACTGTTTTTTCATTTCATTTAACCATTTATTTTCTATAAGCAACACCATGACTATGAGAGCTTATTTTCCATCATTTGGTATAGAATGGCTGTAAATTCGCTCGAGCATTCACAGTGCTAAGAGATTAAATTTAAAAACTTCAAGATTGCAGTTTAGTAGGTTCTGTATCTTGCTTTTTTTCAGAGGACGTCGGAACATTTTGCTATGGAGTAGTTTAGTATTTGAAGTTTTTTTAAGTATATTTTTTTAGTCAAATTTGTTTATAGTTGAGCAGGAATTTGTTAATAGTTCAGTACGGATTTGTTGAAATTTGTTTATAGTTGAGTACGAATTTGTTGAAATTATAAGTCGAAGTTGTGAAATCAGAATTTTTTAAGATACTGAATATTTATATATTTATATGTAATAAAAATACATTTTAAATAACAAATATAAAAAATTTATTTAGTTAAATTTATTAAAGAAAATTAGTGAAACAACACCAGACCACTATACTGTGCCATTGTTATAATACTATAGGATCATTTGTCCTTTTAAAGTACAACCTAGATATGTTCAACTCAGGAAAGCACAAGTCAGTAGTCCTACCCATTTCTAGATCTCTCTGAAAAATATACAAGCAATATGAAAGCAAGTCCCATCACCAACTTGAATCTTTAGAATTCTGGTATTTGGAATTGTTTTACTTCTCTGGAAGAATATACAAGTAATATAAAAGCAAATCTCATCACCAACTCAAACTTCTAAACTTCTGATATTTGGAATTAATTTACTGCAATCCCACCATTGTTATCACTAACTTTAATAACCTAATTTGTTCTAATTAATTTGAGAGGGACCGAAGGGACCCAATAGTTGGGTTCTGCGTAGTGCCCTGTCTGTAAGTAGTTTGACTTCCTTGGAAACATATTTGTAATCCTTGTTTGCTATTGTTTTCGAGCTCCTAGACTACTCTTTTTTTTATCAGCAGAGACAATGTAGAGAAGAAAGTTTGGGATTGAATTTTAGTAAAGGAAATGTTTGTCTCTCGAATTTCCCCTCAACAATTCGCAGGAGGTTTTAGCGGTACCATTTGTGAGGCATAAACATGCTTTCCTTTATTCTCTTTTCTGCTGCTTCTTGAGCTCTCCACTGTGATGTGAATACCATAACAATGCTGCTTAAGGGCTTATAGGAATACAGAATCCTTGTCGTACATATCTCATGAATAGAATATATGCTTGACCATTGATTGAGTTAATCAGAGTTATCACCGTCGCATTACAGCTGCAATTTCCTCTTTATTTGAACAGAATTTGCAACTGTAAGGCCTGCTTCTGACCATCTGTTTGAGCTAGAAGAGTTGGGCACAGTCAAAATTTCTTTGAGCTGATGATGTTAGGGGTGTAGTCAAATTTATTCCATGTTGACTAAGCCATGATCATCACAGGGGTTGGATAGGTAGCATTTAAATCAGTCCATGTGAAATGACGTTCGTTTATAGTGTTAGAATTGCAATTTTCTTTCAATGAAAAAAGTAACTTTCATTAATGTTGAAAATTACATTCTGTATAAGTTGTACTTAAAATTGTCAACTCGAGTTCCCAGAGTTTGGACTGTTATGTCCACACTACACACATCATAAACAACAATCATATTTATTTAATGGGTATGCGGCCCGAGCCTCTTCATCTTCAGCGATTCAAGGTGTCCAGTTCATTTCTGCAGGGAATGAAGTTAACTCCCCTGTCCTAGGATGTCCCATTATCGCAGCTCCTCTGTGCTCGTGGATTTGCAATGAAGAATTGATTATTTTCACCACAAGTCAACTCGTGCCAGGTCCTAGGCACTTTCTATATAATCATGCATCCTGCCTTTCATACTCTTCAATGGGTTATGGTTGGTGCTCTCGGCAATTTGGACTGTCATTCCTCTGCACCTCACTTTGTTAATCCCTGTCGAATCCCAAAGTATTCAGTTCAGTATGGCCGACCATCCCAATTCTCAAGGAAATACAGAGTTCGAAGGCGTGGTTGATAGGATGCTAAATGCCTCTCGGGCCTTGTTGGTTTCAATCCATAGGTTGGTGGACATGGTGGAGCAGAGATGCCCTTTCTAGCTTTTCCAACAAAAATAACTATCAGGGAGAAAGAGAAATTGTAGTCTTTGTAGTCAACGTCCATATCTAATCATTGTTTTCTCATTATCCCTGGGTCCATTAACTTCCTAAGGGGAAAAAAATGCTTCATGGATAAGTGTATGAATGAGTGTAGCCTAAAATGCCTACCAATATATATTATGTTATTAATTTATATATGTACGGAGTTGTATATATTTATTATTAGATTTAAGAAAGTATATTATCCAGTTTGGGTATATACAGCCCGAGATTTTAGGTTTCTCAAAAAAAAATTTATGGTTTTGAATATATTTTACCATAAAAACATGATTCAAACACTTTCATATGACTAGATTCCAAAAAAAACCATTGGAGAGAAATTATGGTCTTCGTAGACAACATTCATATCTATTCATTGTTTTCTCACATATCCCTCCCTCCTTCCATTAACTTCCTGAAGAAAAACAAAAATACTTGATGAGTAAGTGTAGCTTAAAATAGCTACTAATATACACTATGTTATTAACTTCCTAAAAAGAAACAACAATGCTGGATGAATAAGTATAGCCTAAAATGGCTACCAATATATACTATTTTATTAATCCATTAATGTACAGGGTTATATATACCTATCATTAGATTTAAGAAAGTATATTATCCAGCTTAGATATATATGGCCCAGCATTAATAGATTAATGTCACCGCATATATTGATTATATATTCGTAATAGTTAATTTTGACTTTAATTTTCAACCAATTCCTTTTTGGAAGGGAATTTTGTTGTTGTATTGCTGAATTGTAAAACTTAAATCATGATCAAATACACAAAAATGAAACTCACATGGACAACAAAATGGGCGTAAAATGGGACAATCTGAACATCCATAAACACTGCCATAGTGCTAGCTACCGAGATTAGTCAGGTCTGCCTAGCCAGGTTAGTGCGTTGTTTGGTAGTAATGGATAGGATTTTTTTCAGATGAAAAAAACAGTAGAATTGAATTATATTTAATAGAATCCGTACATAAGGACAGTGAAAAAAGACGTGAGAATATACCTGAGATTAATCTCATATCTGCTGCCCACATAATCAGTGTTATGTAATTGTTCCAATCATGTTCAAAAACTTTTTTATTATATATGCCACCAACGAAGCACCAAATTGGGGGAATACTGGGCAGGAACCTAACACGCAGGAGAAGATAGCACACACCGTATTACTCTTTTTAAGATGGGGCGATTCCTATTTCCAACTCTCTTGAAATATAAATGCAGTCTGACATGTTAGGGGAATAGGAGTTGCCTTGCATTTATATTTCGCAGTAGTCTATAACGCGACTTTTTGAAAGTCTTTCCGGCGGATTTTTCCGGTCAAAATCCGGTAGCAATTTATTGGAATCCCAAGTTTGATAGCTAGTTTCTGCACAATCAATGGCTCCCAGGGTTTTTCAGGGCGCTGAATCCAAATATGCAGTTAAAAAACCATTTTAACTGCTAAAAATCAAGATTTAACCTCATTTCTTCCGCAGGATTCCGTCACCGGAATCTTCAAAAAGTCGCATTATAGACAACTCCTTTATATTTCTCTCAAAGTTGACTTTGGCATGTTAACAGCAAGGCAACCCTTATTCCCCTTGCATGTCAGACTCATTTATATTTCAATAGAGTTGGAAATAAGAATTACCCTAAGATGATGCCGTGCATACTAAGCCATAGATAGTGGTATCTTCCGTTAAATTTGGCAGTCAAGGGCGAAATATAAATAAATTAGCTAATTCTTTTGGTGAAGTTTGGAATAATTTAATGTTAAATGTAAATTTAATTAATTTTGTAAATTTTGATTTTATTAATAATGAATATGAAAATTTTGAATGTGAATACAATATTTAAAATAATATGATAATAAAAAATAAAATTCGAAAAAAAAAGGTAAAGAAGAAAAAAAAATATATATATAAAAAAAATAAATATATATTATATATATGTGTGTGTGTGTGTGGGGGGGGGGGAGTGGTTGTTATTTTTTTAACTTAATTTTTACAATTTATGTTTTTTGTATATTTTATTATTTATATTATTTTAAATCTATAAATTTTGAAATTATATGTTTGAGCTATATTAGTTTCGACAATCTAAGTGCTTTAAAAGAGTTTTCAATTCATTTGTATTTTCAAAAACACAATTTAAATAATAAAAAATACATTCTAACTAATAATTATTTACTCAACAAAATAAACCAAAATGTTAGATAAAACATTTTTATTATATAACATTTGTGTGTATTTTTTTAAATGTTTATTGTTTGATTTTATTTGGAAGTTAATTCACCATTTAGAATAAGAATTATAGATATGCAAAAGGAAACATCACACATGCACAAAGATTTATCTAGGGGAAAACAATTGCTCAAAACCCCTTACTATCTATATTGCATTAATCAGAGAATAGAGAAGAAATACATATGCTTGCTCAAGCTTTAGCATACCCTGCAAGTGTATAGTCTATCCCTCTACCTGACTGACTGACTCTGGCCAATACTTAGCCAATTTTCAAGCCCTCCAAACTCATCTTTCTTTGTGTTGTTTCCTTGGGAAATTGCCCATATTTTTTAGGAATTTCACACTCTGGAGTTACGCAATTGCCTTAGGTCTTCCTCTGACGCATGCACCACCTATACACATTGGAATATGCTACAACTGATAGTTTATGTCCTAATACAGATTAAGAAAAGGAATATATGTCTCGAATTCCATATGCCAATGTAGTAGGATGTTTAATGTATGCGATGGTTTGTACTCGACCAGATATTTCACATGCAGTTGGGGTTGTCAGCAGGTACATGGCAAATCCGGGTAAAGAACACTGGTCAACAATGAAATGGGTGCCTCGGTACTTGAGAGGCACACGTAGTTATTGTATTTCTTACAATAAGAGTAGTGAATTTGTTTGCGGATATGTTGATTCCGATTTTGCATGTGACTTGGATAAGAGAAGGTCAACTTCAGGGTACGTCTTTACTCTTGCAGGTGGAGCTATCAGCTGGATTTCAAAGCTACAGAACATTGTTGCTTTGTCCACTACTGAAGCAGAATACATTGCTTCTTCTCATGCTTGCAAAGAGGCGGTTTGGTTGAAAGGTTTGCTTGGTGAGTTTGGTAGGTTACAGGACAACATCAGGTTACTTTGTGATAGTCAAAGTGCAATACATTTGGCTAAGAATCCGGCTATCATAGTAAATCAAAGCATATTCCAATTAAGTACCATTTTGTAAGACAGGTTATCACTGAAAGGGGAGTCTCTCTTGAAAAGGTGCATACGAAGGAGAACTGTGCAGACATGTTCACGAAACCAGTTTTGTTGGAGAAGCTACACTGGTGTTTAGCTTCTCTTGGCTTGCAAAAAAGATAAAATAATAATAACAAGGCATCAGGCGAATTGTTGTCAAGGTGGAGATTGTTGAGATTTTTCTGTTTGAAGTCCAAATAGGCAAAAATCTCTGAAGGATGACAACAATAGGGATTCAGTTCCTAGATTAGCTCCAGGTTGTTGGGAGGGAGTTAATGCCTCCTATATTTGATGTGAGGGAGTTATGAGCTGTTAGATTCTCTATGCTATATAACATGCAATCATTCGGATGATTTGCTAAGAGAGTGTGAGGATTTCTTGATGTAATCTCCAATTTGATTAATATATTCATGATGCCTATGTTTGGTGGACGTAACCCAGATTGGTTGGGTGAACCACGTTAATTCTTGTGTTTATGTGCTTGAATACTGTTGTGTTTAATTTATTGCTGTGCACCTAATCCAACAATCAAAGGTTTTTATTTATCTCCAAACTAGTTATGTCATTTTTTCTCTTTTAATTAAATTGATTAATTAAAAAGAATGGCATATGAAATGAGTTGTGGTTTTTTGGGCACGTCGTATTGATATGCCATGGTAGTGGCTCGTGATATTGTAACGAAGTCTATTTACAAATTAAGAATCTCAGGGAAGGCAGGAGTGAGAGGGGTTATCTTTCGGCCTGACAAATAAATAGAAAGTAATTATGCATGGGTTCTAAGGAGCACTACTAATAATCAAGCTAAATTCCTAGTTTTGATGGCAGGGGTTAGAAGTGGCTCTCTCAACAAGAATTCAATAGCTAATAATGTTTATAGGTTCGATTATAGTCATCCACCAAGTGTATAATCTTAAAGAGATTATTAATCAAGCTCAATCCTCAATCCTTCATAGGATAAGTTTACAACTAGAAAAAAAATGAGATTTTTGAATTCTATCATATCAAGAGGCACCTCAACTCTAAGGAAAACACTTTAGCAAACAAAGGAGCCTCCCTAGAACAAGGCATTTTGGTACATGATGAAAGATGTGGAGTGTTCAAACATTTACCATGATGCTCTCAAACATTAATCAAATTTCTTGTATATTAGAACACTGCAATAAAATTAAGGAGCATTTAATATGGTGAGCAGATCGATGGCCTAATGTCAACCTAAAATTTAGTTCTTCGATCCCACTAATCCTCCTCATAGTGTTTTGGTAGCTCCCCTTATTTGATAGGACATAGATCAATATGAACACTTGGCCAATCCATGGGATCCCAAACAATGACAGGGCAGATGGAAGGCGAATCAATCTCTTAATAAATTTGGGAGGAAAATGAAAAATGGTATATACATAGTTGAGGAATTGCAAGCATGTGTAGAGTACCGACCTTCAATGGCAAAGGGTGCAATCAGCAAGGTCTTTAATTTTGATCTTGAATTTCGGGTCCAAAGGATGTACATGCTCTTTTATTGCTTTGCAAATTGCAAGTGAATTGATGGAACATATAAAGATGGAATTTGATATTGAGCAAAGTTGCTCCTTAGTGTTTCAGCAGAATTTTGACATGGGCTCATTAAAAATTCTGTAAAGAAAAAGGAGAGTTCCTTCAGTGTCTTCATGGAGCGACCGACTGACACTTAGAAGGAGGATTTTAGTCAATATCTAGACTATCTCACGACCACCATGGAATATATGAGTACTCTCGAATTCCAAACAAAATTATCTGTGTTGAACGAGAAAATTGGCCTCTTACAAACCAAAATGTAAAGACTTCAGCTGAAAACGATCTACGAGAACTTTGTAGGCTCAGATGGAATCTTTGAATGGGAAAGGTGCATCAACAACATGTACTAGAGATGATAGGAGTGACACAACGAAGGATCAAAAAATAATGGATTTTGATATGTTGGTAGAGGGCATTGTGGTGGTGACAAGGTGTAAGCTCCTGCTACTTCATTGTTAAGGAAGAATAACATGAAAACTAAAGAAATCATCTTAGAATATGGTATGAATAGTTCAGGCTAGCTCTTTTTAGTTGTTATATATGTTTTGCAAACATATATTTGTGTTAGGAATTGTTTGGAAAGTTTATAAACAATGTCATCTTAGAGTAGAGATATCATGTTGTTGTTTGTTTCTGCAAACCAGTCCATTTTTGGGTTGGTCTTATGGATGTTCTTTGATGTTTGTTGTTGGGGTTTATTTTGACTCGAGTTTTATATGTAACCCTATGTTTTTTTGTATGTGGGCCTTTAAGCTCCATTTTTTTTGCTAATGACTATTCTTGGTCCAATATATTTTCTTTGCTGGGATTTTTATTGGATATTTTTAGGGATCTGATTGGATCCCTAGTAATGCGCCTTTTCTAAATCATATATGCAAAAAATTAGCAATTGCCCCAAAAGGTGCAAAGGGAGGCTGATAGGATTGTTAAATTGTGATAATTTCAAAGACACATTTACATTTGAATTCAACATCCCAATATTATCAGTGTTTCAAAGGAGAATACAACACTATTTAATAAAAAATGAAAAGTGCAATCTCAACCCATTAATTGATTAACTTTGGAGGGAGAATACAACACTATTTAATAAAAAAATGAAAAGTGAAATCTCAACACATTAATTGATTAACTTTGCAGTATCAATATAAAAATAACACAATAAAAATGAGAATATAATGTAATTTCCTTTCCTCAAATAAATAAAAATCTTAACTTTATTACTTAATTAAATCAATGGATAACTATACAAATGGATGAATAGAAAGCCAAGCTAGTCCAATGAAATTGTTAAATCTTTCATTTTAAAATATACTTTACTTATTTATTCATTATGAATTGAATGATTTTAATTTATATAATTTAAAAAAATAAAAAATTGTGATCTTTATTTAATTATGAAATTATCCATAATAATAATAGAATAGTGAATTTATTTATAAAACAAATAAATTAATTTATATTCATTTTAATCTCACATTCATTAAGTTTCTAAGAAATATATTTCAACTTCAATATCATAAACTTCTAAGAAATATATTTCAAGTTCAATAGCATTTAAAGTGAGTTTTAACGTATTATTTTTATATGTCACAATGCTATGGATTTGGCAATTTTTACTATGTAGAAATTCTCATAAGAATAATTCAAAATGGTTGGGGAATTCTTCTACAATCCTTCTAAATTGTAAGTTCCTTTGAGCAAAAGAAAAACCCTTTATGACAATTTGCATTCAATTGAAAAAAAAGTGCAGGATGCATGCATGTACTGAAGCTTAAACTCAGCAGATATAGGTCAAAATTTTCTCTTCGCTACAAGGTCAATACAACATTCAAGATGATTGGGAGACTTAAAATATAAAAGTTAAAATTCCTACTTGCAATCGTATAACTCCCCCCTCCATATGCAAGCTTCAACCACATTGACTGCTTTTCTGTTGGCAAGCAATGTGTGCAAAATAGATTATTAAGAAATTTCCCAATGGCAAGTCATTAATACTAACCACTTGTAATAAAAAATATCAATTCCCCTTCAAACCTTTCTCAATTTTCCCAAAATGTCTCATCATTGCTAAGAATGTTTACTTCCTCTATATGAACTCGAACCACTTATATAAAAAAAAAACACGAACCACTTTATTCTTTGGAAAACCAATACTTATAGGATGTAACTAAATTTTGAGAATATACTTAAATGCATTAAGAATGGTTGGATGCTCTAGCTACTTCTAGTCTCGGTGTTGGTGTTATGAAAATGTGTAAGGTGTTGGCAGCATTGTTCATGGTTTCTAGTCTTTTTTCTGCTAATATATTTTTATTGCTCTCAAATGTTTCTTTGTTTGAGCTTGGCACATGTACTATGGGCTTGTATGTTGGCGAATGTATGTACTGCATGTTCTGCCTTAGGTTCTGACAAGAAATTCCATGGTTTATTGTTGTTTCTCCCAACTTAGTGTTTATGATGTTCATGGTTAATTACTAGGACAATGCTCTTCTCACTCATTTTGACCGAGTCTAGGACTGTCGCTCTAATGTAATCAAGAGTGTACTCCTCTTTTCATGAATGAAAATCAATGATGCTTGTTTACAAAAAAATGTAAAATTATACCTATCACATTCATATTTTTCCTTTGCCTGGGTATTACTTTGGTTTTGACCAATTTTTTTTGCAGTTTCTCCACAGTTTAACATTATGGATTGAATATTATTATTTTTATTAATGTTTGAAAATATTTTTCTGCAATATGATTAGTTCAAGCCTTATTTTGTAATGATTGTTATGGAAACCTTTGCGCAACACAATGCCATGTGATAATTGCCTTAGATTTTTCTGCCATAATTTTTGAATGCAGATGCAATATTTATGCCATGATTTTTTGATAGTTTTAGATTTTTCATTATTAAGCATCATAAGTTTAGATTTTTCATTGTTAAGCATCATAAGAAACCACCAAAAATTATCATATCACATAAATAACATATTTACCATCAATTACTGCCCACCATAATTTAAGCAAGTATTTGCATAGAAAATTGATAGGAACAAAATGTAAATAAATACACTTACCAACAATTGTTACTGTGCACCATTATTTATGTCTTTTTCAACACCTTAATAAGTAGGAGTATTTAGTGAAATCAAAAGCAAGCCACATTTATCTCAAAGAAAATATAAAGAAAAAACAATCACCGTGTAAAGACAAAGCACAATGGCATGATAACATGTTACATTCATGGAAAAGCATGATAACATGTTACATTCATGGAAAATGCCAACTTCTAATGGTGGGTCATCTTAATATTTGGAAATCAACCCTCATCCTTAAATAATTAGCTTTAGATTGGATCCATGGTAATGGGAGCTACCCATCATTACCTCATTTAGGTGGGAAAGGCTTTTGTAGTATTTGTATCTTAATATTTTTATTATATTTAGAATATATATATATATATATATATAACATTTTGAAAGAGATGATTTTTTTTTAATATATGACATAAAATTATATGATAAAATTCATGTATTTAAAAAATTGATTTGTATCGATGTTTAATACATATACATTAAATATGAATTTACATTTATTTTTATTAAATAATATGATAAAATAAAACAAGTTAATAAATTAATAAATTCAAAATTTAAATCCAATTTCATATTAATAAATTAATAAATTCAAAATTTAAATCCAATTTCATATTATTAAGACAACAAAATGAAATAAATTAATAAACAATAATATTCAATTTTTTTAATAAAATTTTCCGTCAAAATAATAAAATAATATGAATAAAAATCCATTCATAATCAACTAAAATAACAATAAGGCTTTTGAAACACATAAACACTCAATTTTTTAATAAATTTTACAATCAAAATAATAAAATATAATATTAAAATGATAAAAGAAAACAAGTTAATAAATTAATAAATTCAAATTTTAAATCCAATTTCATAAACACTCAATTTTTTAATAAAATTTTACATTCAAAATAATAAAATAATATTATTAAAATGATAAAAGAAACAAGTTAATATATTAATAAATTCAAATTTTAAATCCAATTCATATAGTAAGAAAAAAAAATGAAATAAATTAATAAACAATAATATTCAATTTTTTAATAAAATTTTACGGTCAAAATAATAAAAAAATATGAATAAAACATCCGTTCATAATCAACTAAAATAACAATAAGGCTTTCGAAGCATTCAACTTAAGGTTTCATAAACACTCAATTTTTTAATAAAATTTTACAATCAAAATAATAAAATAATATTTTGTATATTTTGACTTGGTTAAATTTTATGTAATTTGACCAAGTCAAAATATTTACATAACATGTTAGGATACGACATTACAACATCTTTTCTATATTGTTGTGTAGAGCACATCTCATAGCAAACATAAAATAAAATATAAAATGAAATATTAACTTAATTAGTATATGTGATTGAGTTGTTGCTTAATATTAATGATATGGTTGATAGGAAGTGGAATTTTATTCATTGTATTGATTAATAAAAAACTCTACAATCTCGAAAGAAATTGTGGAAAACCAAAAAAATATAATATTAATTTTGAAAATATTATATTGAACATAAGGACGAAGATATTTATCATAAAATAAAAAATTGTCTATCTGAAACTAAGTTTAGATGAAAAAACAATAGTTTTCAAATTAAGTTATGAAGATATTTATTATAAAATAAAAATTGTCTACCTAAACTGAGTTATGAATTCAATTTTTTTATTCTATTTAAATTAAGAGAAAAAAATGTAGTTCTCAAATTTTATTGAATAAATATCATTCAAATAATTAAAAATGTCAATTTTTTTTTAAAACCGGAATGAGTATAGTTTTATATTAAAAAAGTCGTGCTCGTTCGCAACAAAATCGGGTCTTTACATCGATTTATCACTGCTTCAACAAGCTGGTACAAATTTCTTGGTCCATCTAGACTATTGCAATAACTATGTCTATCCTTCTTACAAAAATTTCCCATTCTGGGATATCTACAACTATAACTTCGGCATAATTGAAATAAGAGATATATACCTTTGCAATTCATCATTTTGATAAAGAAAAAACAAAACCAATACAAAGATGGTTAGGTATCCATAGGGGTTGGGCTATTTAGATCCAGTCCCAGGTAGGCCTCTTCTAAGTCTTTGGGATTTTCCTAGTCTGCCACGCCCTCCACATTTGCCTCCAAACCATCCTCTATTGCATCCACCTTGAGCTTCAAATTTTCTAGCTGATGACGTAGTGTGTCCACTTCATCCTCAAGTTCCTTGATACATTCCTTTTTCTCAATTTCCCTTTCCTACATGTTCATATTCTCATGCGTTTGTTGATGCATGCTGCATTGGAGTTTTGACAGTGCTTCCCGCAGTTCCCAATGATCTTAAACACAAGTGAGACAGGAGGGTCTGTATCTACCACCTTGCACTGAGGAACTAGATTTCAGCCCACCAGACCTCGGTCTGTGGCTTTCCCATGTGCCTGACTAAGAACTATCTTCAGAACCCTGCATGCTGGCTTCCAAAACCACGCTTTTTATCGATCTCCAGAAACTGGCACTATTTTCCCCGATCTCCCACAACCAAGCACCCTCTCATGCCCACAACAGACTGCCCTGCTCCTCGGTGAGAATGCACCGTCCAACCTCACTCCTACTCCAATTCTCCTCCCTCTTCTGGAGAGAATTACTAACCCACCCGATGTCCCAAATCCAGTTCGACTGCAAACACTCTGGGCAACCCAAGCCCAACACCTGCGACCTTCCAATTATGCTCAGAATTTCTTGATTTTCCTTCAAAACCTCAGATAGACAGACCTTCCTTCCCTCATTACGACTCTTCATAGCATAACGCCCAACCTCCGTGACATAGAAACTGATACACAACAGCCTCGGATCTAGCCACCAGGCTTTCACAAAGGCCACTGTCCCACTCTCAGACCTTATAACATACAAAATCCACGTACCTGTATGCACTTTATCCTTATATGAGCGAGGAGATTTCTGCAATCGAGATCCCATGAGTATTCCATCATAAATCCACCCTCCTCCATTAATTTCCCACCAAGCTCCTAATCCCTATCAGTCATTCCCACAATTCTCCCACGAACTAGCCTGACTTCACTAAGGTCTTGAATTAAATTTTGCTTCATAAAACTCAAATCCCTGCATGCGCCCAAGGTGCTATGACGCCCAATTCTCCAAGAACTAGGGCCGAAACTATGATGTCACATGCTGTAACTTATTTTTGAAACAACCATGGTATGAAATTTCCATAGGATGCCACGTTTCATGCGAATCAGGGTGTCCGAATTGCCAAGAGTCTGCATGGTTGGTAGGAGCTTGGAGAGGGTGATGTGACAGGGGGAGGAGGAGCCCAGTGCAGAGGTTACAATGTAGAGGTGGAGGTTAGAAAGGGGAGGGGCCATAGGGAAGGGGGAAGGGGAATGAAATGAGGAAGGGGAGAGGGAATGGGAGAAAGGGGAAGGGAGGCGGGGGGATGGGGATGGGAAAGGATAGGAAAGGGGGGGTGGAGATGACAGGAGAGAGCTAGGGGGAGAAGGATAGGGCTTCATTTCATTATGGAATGATAGTTGCAACTTTTCCACCTCAATATCTATCCATTGAGGCTTTATTTCCGACCTACATATGACACTCTTCAATTTATTAAGGAATTTTTGTCGTACTCACGACATCGTTGATGACACATTTTTCCTCCTCCAGATGGCTTGCCTTATTGGCTTGTCTGTCAGCATCATGATTATTTCCCCTCAAGACATGATAGAAGGTCATCGAGTTGAAAGAAGGGATCAAGTTCTGGGCTCTCATAATGATTTGATCCAAGTTAGAGATCTTAGTCTTTGAAGTGTTAATCATATGCCTTATAACTATCATGGAGTCTCCTAACACTTGAATCTTTTTTGTCCCATTTCTATATGCCATGATTAGTCCCGAGAGCATTCCATAAGTTTCAACTTGATTATTGGTAGTTGAATGAGGCTTATGTGATCCATAATAGTTGAAAGAATAACTTCGGCGTAAATCACATGAATGCAGAGATTTGTCGACGCGTTTCGAACCAACTAGTGTGGTTCATCATCAGGACAAGTTGAAGAAACAGATCCAGCTAAGCATGTTAAATAGTCTGAGCAGAGACTCCAATAGCTAAATTAGAATAACGGCTAATTTTGACTATAGGACCCAGGTCAAATTAATTTAATACTATTATTAAATTTAATATTATTATTATGATATTATTATTATTTATTAATAATATTGTTAATATATTCTATTAAAGTCAAGAAGATATTATATTAATATATTACTTAATTATGGAAATAAGTAAAAATAGGTAAAAATAAATAAATACGTGAATAGTATTTAAAAGTAAATTATTTATTTATAATAACATTAGGTAGTTAATATAAAATAATTATCATTATTTATTATTTTCTTTTATGGAAGTAATTTCAATTAGGTATTTATAATTATTAATTTAATACTATTATTATTTTATTAGTATTATATTATTATTATTATTTTAATATATTATATTAATTATGGAAATAAGTAAAAATAGGTAAAAATAAATAAATACGTGAATAGTATTTAAAAGTAAATTATTTATTTATAATAACATTAGGTAGTTAATATAAAATAATTATCATTATTTATTATTTTCTTTTATGGAAATAATTCCAATTAGGTAAATATATAAACTAATGGTTAGTTTTCAAAGTGATTTATTTAATAATACTAAATAAATATATAATTTTAATTAAAATAATAATAGGTTGTTAGGATAATGGTAAGTTCAAAGCGGTCATGTATTCATTTATTAAATTATTTCTTAAATATATATATACATATCTTAATGTGTATAAAATAACATTAGTTTATTAAGGTAAAAGTTAAGATTAATAATATTGGTTTGTTTACAAAAATTATTTAATTTATTAATTAATAATACTATTATAAAAAAATAAAATAAAAAAATATTACCCCCAAATTTATATATATATATAATAATTATAATGTATGTATATGCATATTAAAAAGTTAGGATCAAAATAAATGAAATAATTAAAATGGTTAGTTTAAAAGGTAATAAATATAAATTAGGATGTTAAATTAAGATAGAGAATAATAATAATACTAACAATGATAATAATACAAATCAGAGGTGAGACAAAAATAAAAATAAAAATAAAAATAAAATAGAAATAAAATAACGAAATAAATAAAGGACACTATTAGATTTCTAACCCCGAATTCTAGATAATATCAAGGACACTATTAGACAGGATTGTGCTCTCGTCCTTAGGAAGGCTAAGCCCCCTCGGAAGAACCTCAGCATTGAGGAATTCTCGGCCTAAAATCCTTAAATTAGAACGATGATATTGTCGTGTTGAAGGCGGACAAAGGTGGAGCTACGGTCATCCTTAACAAGGATGATTACCGAAGGAAGATGCTTGATCATCTCCACAATAGTGGGAGTTATAAAAAACTGCCCAAGAACCCTATGAAGAAGATTTCTAGGGCTGTGGCTCTCGCCATCAAATCTAATAATTCAGTGAGTTCCCTTTACCACAAGCTCATTGAAAGTAGTCCCATTACTCCTAAGATCTATGGGCTACCGAAGATTCACAAGGAAGGGGCCCCTCTGAGGCCTATCGTCAACACCATTGGCGGTCCAACCTATCTTCTGGCTAAGTTCCTTGCCCTGAAACTTAAGCCCCTAGTTGGCCGCTCTGAGTCCTTCATGAAAGACTCTGCATCCTTCATTAATGAGCTTAAGGATATTAAGCTTAGCCCTGAGGACACTCTCGTCAGCTTTGATGTGGTTTCCCTTTATACTTGCATCCCTATAAAGGAGGCCTTGGAAGTGATCTATCGCCTAACAGATCCCGATACCTTGCATCTAGTGGAGATCTGTCTCACTTCCACGTTCTTCTGCTTCGAGCGTGAATTCTTTGAATAGACTTGTGGTGTTGCCATGGGTTCCCCTATTTCCCCTATTGTTGCAAATCTTTTTATGGAAGATTTCGAAGCCAAAGCTTTATCCTCAGCTCGTCTTCTTCCTAAGCTTTGGAAAAGGTATGTGGATGAAACTAATGTCATCTAGCCCCATGGCCCTGAGGAGCTAAATTGATTCTTTGATCACCTCAACAGCCAGTCCCCTGCAATTAAGTTCACCATGGAAAAAGAGGTTAATGGCTGCCTCCCATTCCTGGATATTCTTTTATCTCATGATAAGGATAGCTTTCTCTCCCACTCTGTGTTCCGTAAGAAAACTCATACTGAGCAGTGTCTTCATGCCGATTCCCATCATTTCCCTGCTCAAAAGTTGGGTGTTCTTAACACCCTCGCTACTCATGACCTCAGGATCTATGATGGGGAGAGATTTGATAAGGAGAGATCCCATCTCCTTAATGTCTTTGTTCAGAATGGATATAGTAGACGCCTAGGTCTGAAGGCTTTCCGTAAAGACTCAAAAAGTGCGTTAACAAAGAAAGAGCCTAAAGAGCGTTGTCTAAGGGTCCATCTTCCCTATGTCCAAGGAACCACGGACAAGATCGCTCAGATCCTTAAAAGATATGATATCCCCTCAACCTTTAGGCCCCTCAACACCATTCGCAATTCCCTCAGATCGATGAAAGATCCCGTTAACCCTAAAGACATAAAGGGTGTCTACTTGATCCCTTGTTCATGTGGGACCCCCTATATTGGGGAAATAGGGTGCTCCATCCATCAAAGGATCTGCGAACATGCTGCTGACCTAAGACATGGGAGATCCAAGTCGTCGGCTTTAGCAGAACATGTAGAAAAGACCAAGCATCAGGTGTGTATTGAGGAGGCCAAGGTTGTGGCCAAAGTTGCTCAGTTTCATCATCGAAAATTTAGGGAAGCTATTGAGATTGAAAAGAGGCCGAACAATCTCAATAGAGATGATGGCTGGAAAATTAGTAGGTGCTGGATTCCAGCACTCTCTTCTTAGTCGGTGTTTCTGCCCCCTCCTTGGGGTGGTACTTTCTCTCTTTATTTATTTATTTGTTAATTTATTTCTATTTTATTTTTATTTTGATTTTTATTTTTGTCTCACCTTTGATTTGTATTATTATCATTGTTAGTATTATTATTATTCTCTATCTTAATTTAACACCCTAATTTATATTTATTACCTTTTGAATGAACCATTTTAATTATTTCATTTATTTTGATCCTAACTTTTTAATATGCATATATTAAAAAGTTCTCAATTGAAGTCTCAAATAATAAAAGAAATAGCAAAACCAATCCTTGGTATGACAAAGATTGTAAAAATGCGAGGAGAGCAATTAAGGAAGCTGTTGATGATTCTCTTAAAATGGACAAGATAAGAATATACAAAACCCTAATTAAAAGGAAAAAGAGGCAGTACATTCGTCAAAGACAGGAGAATCTCTTACACCTCTCTAAGGTAGCTCCTAAGAAATTTTGGAGGCAGATTCTGACTAGGAAGACTAAGGATAATAATAAAATTGCTCTTCACGATTGGAATTCTTATCTTAAAAGCTTTATGAATCTCCTAATGCCATGGATAATTTGGAAACCCTGCTCACAACGAAAGAAGTCTTCTCTTTAGAAGACATTAAGTTTGGGGTTAATCGCCT
>APFE030288434.1:12004-45921 GCA_000404065.3 Pinus taeda | reverse complement strand
ATTAATTAATACCTAATTGACATTACTTCCATAAAAGAAAATAATAAATAATGATAATTATTTATTTGTTTATTTTTTTTTTAACCAAAACGGGTAATTTTATTGATGAAGGACCGAGGTCCAAGCAGGTTTACAAATCTATATCAGATATCAGCAAATTCTACTACTGTAAGCAGTCTATAGGGGAGTGGGATTACAACTTCCATCCCTGCAAGCTTGAAAAGGCAAGGAGCTAATGAGGAAGCTAAGTGGAACAATTCCATATCTAGTTACTTGTCTCTCTACAATTTCCTGAACCTGAAGAAGGAAAGCGCCACCCCTGTATCTTTATCAAAGGGAGTCTCGATTTTGCAACTAAACCACTCGGCATTGGATAGAATGAACTCCAGCTAGAGGAAGACTGCCAGTTCTCAGCATTCCAGGCGACCTCAACAGAAAACGTCAACTCTTTCATGCGGTGACCATAACTCTGTTCTCTGCTCCATTGGAATGGTATCGCCGGATTGTCAGCTTGTCGACATAGACTTACTGCTGCCAGATACTATTAACCAAAACTTTTCAATTTCTCTCACGAACTATCCCTTTCTTTGGGCGCAGGCGAGCCAGGTTGCACGATCCCAGGATCCGGCATCCCAGCAGTCGAATGTGGGTCGATTTTTCAGCAGAGAGGATCGATCTGAGCAGACTGGCCTCTTATTTCAGAATATGAAATTATGATCATGCCTCCCCTGGAAGGAGGGTAAGACTAAGGAATAATCTAGCAAGACATGGAAAATAACTACCTAATGTTATTACAAATAAATAATTTACTTTTAAATACTATTCACTTATTTATTTATTTTTACCTATTTTTACTTATTTCCATAATTAAGTAATTATTAATATTATTATTATTATATAATTATATAACAAATATATATTAAATTATATTAATAATAGTATTAAATTAATTTGATCTGGGTTTATAGTCAAAATTAGCCGTTATTCTAATTTAGTCGTTTGGAGTCTCTGCTCAACATTTAACTTGGTCTTTGCATCTAAGCCCTTAACATAACTAATTCAATGATTCCTTTTGAGATTAATGAGAATCCCTCCCCTCTTACCACCCCAAAAAATACCAATTTATAATTAAAAAAATAAAAATTATTAAAAATATATCATACGTTATGTAAATAATTAAATGGGTAAATAACATTAAAATCATTAGAAATGTACCATTTATAATAAAAAATAAAAGTATATTAAAAATATATTCATATGTTCTATATGATAATTAATCTTAAAAATTGTTTTAGTTCGATAGCTTGTTCTTAACTTGTTAGAATAATTTCTAAATTAAAAAATTTGCGTTGATTGGAGATATTTAAATAAATAAATGTCAAAGAGTTGGAGTTTGGGTTACATTTCAACATGGTGATGAGGGCGAAATATCTACGGAGCTGTCGTGGGAAAAATGTTACGGCCATACAAAAAATCTCCCTAACTGTATTTGGACATACCTCACTGTGATACTAAAATGGTAAACGAAAAAGTAAATTGCACTTATTCAAAAAAAAGACCTATCAACTTAATTACGATTGATTTTTCTTCTAAACATGCGTAAATTTCTATTATATTAAATAATATAAAAATATAATATTTCCAATACTTTTTTAATTTTATATACATTTTTTATTAAATTATAAATTAATAATTTAAAAAAAAAAAATTGGTATCTTATTTATCATATAAATTAAATATTATTAAGCCTTATATATGATAAAATTTTAATATTATTTTTATAATAATATTATTTTATCTATTTATATTTATATTCATTTAAATTTCATTAATTTTTGCAAAGAATATTGATCATATGTACTAATCTAAATCCATTTTAATTCACTTCGTATCTACCAAGCTCCAAGAAGGATACAATTTTTTGAGATGAAAATATTTTAAGATTCAAAGAGATTTGATCTCTTTCCGCTCTTGGTAGACCTGTAGTTAAGATGGATCTAGGTTGGTTTAGTTCCCTCTTTAAATATGCTATATTCCACATGAATACCATGGGTTCTCATAACTTGGAGCTCAAAAACCATAGTAATTTGACCAAGTCAAGTTACCTTAACCACTCCACAAAAATTAATAAAAAATAATAATAACAATGAATTTTTATTTTAAAATAGGGTTATTTTTATTTAATTTCCATGGAATTAAAATATTTACATCACATTAGTCTTTTTTATTTATTTTTATGTATTTTGACCAAGTCAAAATGTTTACAAGGCATAACTTTACAACGCCTCTTGCACACTGGGTTGGAGAGCACCTCTTAACACAATAATTATAAATTCAAATAAAAATAAAAATTATACTTCATTTCCATAAAATTTATGCATTTTTTGTTTGTTTGTTTATTAAGCTTGGTAATACCTCCTTTTTCTATTAATTTAACAAGTTACAACCTGTTTTAAAGATAGTTAGGTAGCCTCAAATTGCCCTGTGGGAAGCCAAGTCTGTTCCCACCTAACATCATGGTATGCCATCCAAAAACGATAAGTCTTAAGTCTTTTTAACCACGCAATATATGACTGTATGTCTATGCTTATCCTACCATCTACTTGCCTAACGACATAACTGTCTATACATTGAAAAGTACAAGTTATCTGGGATTTTGCATACTTGTAAACAACATCAAAACTTCAGAAAGAGACATCATAATAACTAATCTTCTTTCTCAACTGAAACAGATTCCACCAATGCCGGGTCTTTTGCAGTAGACCCTAGGAGTTATTTAATAAATTAAATTATTTTAAAATTAGATCACATTAATAGTTTAAAATACTATATTATTTTTCAATTTATGACTTATTTTTTAATTGTCAATTTCAATATTATTATTATTATTATTTTGATAATACTTGTGTCTGCTTATATTGCATGGGCTCATGCTTGACTATATTACATAAATCACTTAATCTATCATTAAGAATGGTATACACTACATAAATCACTTAATCTAGCATTAAGGATTATATACACTCCATTTATCGAGAGTTTGAGGAGATTTTTGGTCCAATGGGATATATATCTTATATATATATAGTTTATATTATTAATTTTGTTATATATATATGTTATTTATCTTTTATATTTACTTGTGTGTTTGTTTTAGAATAATGTTTTAGAAATTATAAATTAATTGTTAATAATTATTAGATGGATGGTTGATCCAAAATGGATCTTAAACAACCCTTTTAAAAGCCTTCAAATATGTTAAGACCACAGAAAACAACATCGGGGTTAAATTGCAGCAATAAAGCATTGATATCACATTGGAGAAAGCTAAGCAGCGTTAACGGGCCTTACCCTTAAGAAAAATGTGATAGCAATACAAGCGAAACAATGTGAACCATTGATCGAGCGTGCAGATCAACGGTCCAGATCAACTATCAATAACACATCGCATGGAACCTAAGGGAGGACTTCACACAGGCGGACCCAAAGGAGTTATGAAATAAAACAACGAAGGATTTGGGTTCCGTGGTAAGCGGTATTTCAGGCGGTAAACAGTATTGGAGAGGCTCCGCCTGATTCCATACATTGGTTGACACTTAGCACACCGCAGGAGAGAGAAAATCGCTTTTTCGGGCGGGTAATCTTCGTGCAAGTGGGCCACCCGAAATGGCCGTAAGCTGTTGGATTAGCGATCACGGATCGAACGGTGAAGAAGGCATGACCTAGTTGGATGATCCGGTTGGATGCGAACCGTCCGATTGGAGGCAGATCAACGGTGGGCTTGCGACAACGATAACACATGAACCTGAGAGGATTATAGATGTGGCACTATAAAATTTGAAATTTTATATGCGGTGTTTTGTCAGGTTTTTCTGTGTTTTGATGTCTTTCCGTTATAAAATCAAAATACAAAGGAATTATTGTGCCTTAAGCATTTTGTCTTAACAAGACGTGTCCAACGTCGAAAGGAAGGTGAAGAGACAGAAGAGGAAGCCAGAGAGCCCGAAATGGAGGCGAATAGACAGCGCCGATAAGTTTAAAAATCCATCCCATAACATAACATAAACAAGTCAAAGTTCGGAGACAGAGGGGAGACAGAGAGTCAGAGAAACACACAACTATGAACAGTTGATCAGAGGCACTAAGAGGGAGAGCCTATGCACTCTTTGGACTCGAGGTTTTCAAGTGAAATCCTTGTGTAATATCACTGTTATTGTGTTATGGCTCTGATTGAGCTCACACCTGTAAACTCTGCTCTAGAAGACATAATATAGAGGTCGACATTGAAAGCTGGACCAGGAGACATAGCCAGGGGGTCTGGTGAACTCCATTATTTTGACTATGTTGATGTGTTGAATGGTTATGTTTTCCAATTGTTAAATGTCTGTATTATTCACAATCTTTTCGATCCATTGCACTAAGTAATATAGGCATTCCTGCACATGAGTTTGTAATACCTTTTGTTCTTGATTTAATATCCATTTTCGGATCAAGTGGTATCAGAGCATTTGGTTTTGGTTTTATTAAGGTTAGACAAGCTTGTGCTGGATTTTAAATGCTAACTAGATTAAAGCTCAGACTAGGAGAAGGAGAACCTGTTGAGACTAATCCAGAGATTGGAAGAGTCTATTCTCAGAGGAGAATGGCAAAAGAAGCTCCATTGGGATCATAATCTCAATTTATAGAAAGTTTTAAGACACTCCAAGCCATGGTGGAAGAGATGTATCTAGAATTTAAGAAGGGTCGAGGTGAAAGCACTTCAACACCTAAACCAGAAAAAGGAGCAGAGGAACCTTTTCTAGTTGCCCCTCCAGAAGGAAAAGGGAAAGGGGAAATGCTTCCTCCATCATCAACTTCGTCATCCTCATCATCTTCTAGCTCTTCTAAGAAGAAGAAGAAAACTTCCTTAATCAAATTAGATGTGAAGTTTGATTTTCCAATTTATGATGGAGAACTCAATGTAGAAAAGCTAGATAATTGGATAAGGAAAATTGATGTATATTGCAGGGTACAAAACGTTGATTCAGAAGGGAAGAAGATTCAGCTGGCTAGCCTTCAACTTGGAGGAACTGCACTAGTATGGTGGGAAGGCAAGACACAAGCTGATCTGCAAAAACATGGTAAAATTATTTCTACCTGGAATGAATTTTTTTCTGCTATCAAAAAGCAATTCTATCCTTTAGCTTACATGCAGCAGGAATGATGAGTTGGCAAACTCTTCGTCAATTGAAGGGTCAAAGCGTACAAAGTTATACTCAGGAATTCAGAAAGAGAACTTTAACTCTAGGTATATCATTAGAATCACCTGAGACTTTATTGAAGTATATAGGTGGTCTTCATAGCTATTTAAAGCATACTATTCTCATATTTAATCCCACTAGCTTAGATGATATATCAGTTCAAGCCGCACATATAGAAGCTAGAGGTAAGAATGTAAACCCAGAGGTTAGGGGATCATCTAAATATTCTGTAAGCAAGAGCAAGGAAAAGAAGAAACTGAAATGGAAGGAGAGGAAAGCAAACACTGAAAAGAAGGATAAATCTTCATGCACTCATTACAAGAAAGAAGGACACGATGAGGCACATTGCTGGTTTTTGCATCTAGAATGGAAACCTAAGAATTTCAGTGGTAAGGAGAGAAAGAATGTTGCTGCTATTTAGCAAGACTTGGGATCAGATTCAGGTGATGAATCAACAGTTGCAGCCACAGGTATTAAAGGTAAAGATTCTGAAGCATCCACAAGTAATTCTGCACAAGCTGTTGATAGTGAAAATAATGAGAGGGAAAGAAATGAGATTTTTCGTATTAGAGCAATTTCCAAGCACAATAAGATTGATACTTTATTTGATAGTGGATCACAAGTAAATTTTATTTTTGAAACAGTTGTAAAGAAGTTGGGATTACGAACAAAACCTCATGAGAAGCCATATCCATTAGGTTGGGTGTGTGATAAAACAAAGCTACAAGTAACAAGACAATGTAAAATTAGGTTTGCTATTGGATCAACATTTGTAGATGAGGTTGAGTTAGATATAGTTCCATTGGATATATGTGGTATTGTTTTGGGAAGTCCATACTTGTATGATAAGGAAAGTTATTTTCTATAGAGCTGAGAATAAGTATCAACTCACTAAAAATGGAATAGAATACATTGTAAGAGCTCATAAACTCAAAGATAACTATTCTCTCATAAACTCAGGACAGATGAAAAGAAATGTGAATTCAAGTAAGCAATTTTTACTAATGGTTGTAAAGGCAAAGGATCCTGAAATATCCAATGCATTTGAAGGTTGTGAAGCTGATTTAGTTATAGTTGTTTTAGAGTATGATGTTCTATTTCAAGAACCAAAAGGTTTGCCACCCAAGCGAGAAATAGTACATGATATTTATTTGCAGCAAGATGCTCCATTACCTAACATTGGAATGTACAAGTTGTTAGCTTTAGAGAATGCAGAGATAAAGAGGCAGGTACAGGAGTTGCTTGATAAAGGGTTTATATGACCAAGCACATCACCATGTGGATCTTCAATCGTGCTGGTGAGAAAGAAAGACGGTTCGTGGAGAATGTGTATTGATTATAGAGCACTAAATAAAATAACGATCAAGAATTGTTATCCTCTTCCTTGTATTGATGATTTATTAGATCAATTGAAAGAAGCAGTTTACTTTTCTAAGTTAGACTTGCGAAGTGGTTATTGTCAGGTCAGAGTTGCAGAACAGGATGCATGGAAGACTGCTTTCAAGACAAAGCAAGGACTTTATGAATGGTTGGTTATGCCTTTTGGCTTAACTAATGCTCCTACTACATTTATGAGAGTCATGAATGATGTACTCAGACCATTTATTGATGATTTTGTAATTGTTTATTTAGATGACATTCTTGTGTTTAGTAAGATATGGGAAGACCATGTAAAGCATGTGAAGCAGACTTTAGATGTTTTAAAAAGAGAAAATCTCTATGTAAAACTGTCAAAATGTGAATTTGGCAGAACATCTTTAATTATTTGGGTTATATTGTAGGGGGTGGTGAATTGAAGATAAATCCCTCTAAGGTTGAAGTCATTGTGAACTGGCCTAAACCCAAATCTACTACAGAGGTTAGGAGTTTCCTAGGGGCAACACAATATTGGAGAAAGTTTATTGCTAACTTTTCTTTGATTGCAACTCCATTACATGATTTAACAAGATTGAAACAGGTGTTTAAGTGGGGAGGCAAACAACAGAAAGCCTTCGACATCTTAAAATAGAAAATCAGTACAACACTAGTACTAGCACTGCCAGATCTTCAACATCCATTTGAGATTAAGACAGATGCCAGTGACTATGCCATGGGAGCAGTGTTGATGCAACACGAAAAACCCATATGCTATCATTCTAAGACATTTTCTTTTGCAGTAGTTAATTATCCCACATATGATAAAGAATTATATGCATTAGTACAAAGTGTGAAAAAGTGGAAACATTACCTAATGGGTAAAGAAATAATCATACATACAGATCATCAACCACTTCAATATTTTCACTCACAAACTAAATTGCAGCAATCAAGACATTATAGGTGGATGGGTTTTCTACAACAATTTCATCTTGTCATTAGATATAAGATGGGCATACACAATAAGGTTGCACACATGTTATCAAAACCAATCATAAATGCATCTACTATACTTAAGCATAACTCAGTAATGCGTGAAAGTTACATTGAACAATATGCTCAAGATGTAAATTTTAAAGATGTATATGCAACTTTAAGTCATGTCAAGCAAGTAGAAGAATTGGATTATCATGTAAAGGACCAACTCTTATATCATTTGGGAAAGTTATGCATTCCACAAACTGAAAGTGTTAACATAATCCGAGAAGCACATACTTATCTCATATTAGGTCATTTTGGTGTAAGTTAAACAATTGCACCATTGCAAAGGTTCTGTTATTGGCCAAGAATGCATGAGATAGTTTCTAGATATATCAAAGGATGTACTATGTGTGCTACAAGCAAGCCCAATAATAGGAAATTAGGCTTGTACACTCCACTTCCAATTCCTTCTCCGTCCTTGGGAAAGTGTTTCCATGGATTTTGTTGGGGGATTGCCAAAGTCTAGGTTAATTCATGATTAGTTGTATGTTGTTGTGGATAGGTTTAGTAAAATTTTTATTTTGATAACATGTAACAAGCAGGTTACAGCTGAACAAACACAAAGTTGTTCTTTCATAATGTATGGGTTCATTTTGGGTTAGACACTTCTATTGTATCTGATCAAGATTCTCGATTTGTTGGGAAGTTTTGGTCAAGTTTATGGGAGTTGATGGACACCAAGTTGAAGAAGAGCACAAAATTTCATCCACAAACAGATGGTCAGACAGAAGTGGTCAACAGGACAGTGATCCAGTTGCTCAGAGGCTATTGCAGCAAGCATCCCAAGCTTTGGGATGAGCATTTGTGTTATGTGCAGCATGCTTACAACCATGCCACGCACTCTTCTACTCAGAGATCTCCTTTTGAGACTTGTTTTGGTTTTATTCCAAAGTCTCCCTTGGATTTTGTCTTTGGTAAAGACATAGCAGTTGATGGACACAATGATGTGGACAAAGAAACCAAGTTCATTGAACAAATCCAGGAAATTCACTAGGCAGTACAGGAATAGCTGGAAAGAAGTCAAGCCAAGTACAAGGCAAGACATGACAAGCATCGAGTTGAGCATAGTTTTAAAGTTGGTGATCAAGACTGATTGTACATTAGCAAAGATAGAATGCAAGGTGAAAGTAAGAAGCTAAAACCAATAAGGTATGGACCTTTCAAGATACTTGATAAAATTGGTGAAAATGATTTTTTCCTTGATTTTCCAGCTTATATGCAGATCTATTTAGTCGTTAATGCAGAAAATGTGAGATTGTATGGACCTTCATTGATTGAAGATCCTGAAGAGCAAAGTCAGTTGCCTTCTATTGGGGATTTGTTGCCTGAATATTTCAATGAGTTATAGGAGGACACAGTTCTTGATAGGAAGGTAAGAACTATGTGTCAAGGGGATGTCGAGTACCTGAGAGTGGGACTCAAAGGTTCAAATCCAAGCAAGGCACGATGGATAGAAATTGGACAAGTGAGGGAACTATATCCTCACTTGATCGATGCCTAAAACCAACTTTTGGTGGTCCAAAATCTTTTTAGTGGGAAGGCGCGATCCAAAATGGATCTTAAACAACCCTTTTAAAAGCCTTCAAATATGTTAAAACCACAGAAAACAACATCAAGGTTAAATCACAACAATAAAGCATTGATATCGCATTGGAGGAAGCCAAGCAATGTTAACGGGCCTTAGCCTTAAGAAAAATGTGATAGCGATACAAGCAAAACAACGTGAACCATTGATCGAGTGTGCAGATCAACGGTTGAGATCAACTGCCAATATCGCATCGCATAGAACCTAAGGGAGGACTTCACACAGGCAGACCTGAAAGAGTTATGAAATAAAACAACGAAGGATTTTAGTTCTGTGGTAAGCAGTATTTCGGGTGGGCTTCAGGCGGTAAGCAGTATTGGAGAGGCTCCGCTCGATTCCATACACTGGCCAACATGTAGCATGTCGTAGGAGAGAGAAAACCACTTTTTCAGGCGAGTAATCTCCGTGCAAGTGGGCCACCCGAAGTGCCCGTTAGCTGTTGGATTAGCGATCATGGATCGGACGGTGAAGAAGGCACGAGCTAGTCGGATGATCCAGTTGGATGTGAACCGTCCAATTGAAAGCAGATCAATGGTGGGCTTGCCACAACAATAAAACACAGACCTAAGAGGATTATAGATGCGGCACTATAAAATTTGAAATCCAATATGTGGCATTTTGTTGGGTTTTTCTGTGTTTTGGTGTATTTACGTTATAAAATCAAAATACAAAGTAATTCTTGTGCCTTAAGCGTTTTGTCTTAACAAGGCATGTCCAATGTCGAAAGGAAGGCGAACGTACAGAAGAGGAAGCTAGAGATCTTGAAATGGAGGCGAAAAGACAACGCTGATAAGCTTAAAAAGCCATCTCATAATAGAACAGAAACAAGTCAGAGTTCGGAGACAGAGAGTCAGAGAATCACACAAATACGAACAGTTGATCAGAGGCACTAAGAGGGAGAGTCTGTGCACTCTTTAGACTCGAGGTTTTCAAGTGAAATCCCTGTGTAATATCATTGTTGTTGTGTTATGGCTCTAATTGAGCTCACACCAATAAACTCTGCTTTAGAAGACATAATATAGAGGTCGACACTGAAAGCTAGACCAGGAGACATAGCCAGGGGGTTTGGTGAACTCCTTCATTATTTTGACTGTGTTGATGTGTTGAATGGTTATGTTTTCCAATTGCTAAATGTCTGTATTATTCGCAATCTTTTCAATCCATTGCACTAAATAATATAGGAATTCCTTCACATGAGTCTGTAATAACTTTTCTTCTTGATTTAATATCCATTTTTGGATCAATTGTATAGATTTAAATTCTATTATATATTTTAAAATATTCTTAAAACTAGTCATATAAAAGATTGAGATTTATCTTAAAAGTAGTTATGTATTTTTTATCTTTTTAATTAAATTGATTAATTGAAAAAATATGATATGAACAAGTGTCATATGTAATGAGTTATATTTTCTTCGGCATGCAGTATTTATAAGCCAAAGTATTTTGACAAAGTCTATTTTACAAGGGAATTCTAACTTATAGACGAAATGGCCTTTTTTCATGACATTTTTCCAGTTAATTTTGATCAAAATCCGACAAAGATTTTGAAAAACTTGAGTGTAAATTGTTTAATCTACATAATTCGAGTGCCCTACTGGTTTTTCAGGGCGCTGAGTCCATTTATGCATTCAAAAACATATTTTAAACAACAAAAAATCTTGAAATTGTATTGTTGTATTTGGTGAATTCCGCTGAAAAATGCTATTGCCTCTATAAGTTAGACTAGGCCTTTTACAAGTTAAGAATCTCCATGGTTAAGAATCGTGTTAGATGATTTTTTTAAATGTATAGATATTTAAGTCATATACTAGCACAACCATATAAACTAAATGGCTAGTAAATGCCAACGGGCATCAATCATAATATGCATCAAATCACTTATTTCATGATACATTTTACATTGCTAAAATTGAAAAAATAATAAAAAGTGGAGTTCTCTTTAGTGCGACTTTTTGGACTTTCTGGTGCCGAAATCCGACGGGAAATTTGATGTGAAATCTTGATTTGTGTTATTTAAACTGGTTTTTTGACTGTATATATGGATTCAACACCCTGAAAAACCTCTAGGGAACTTCGATTATCCAGGGTTATAGACCATCAAGCTTGTGATTTCAATAAATTCCTGCCGAATTTTAGAGAAATTAGACTGGAAAAACCCACGGGAAAAGCTTCCAAAAAGTCTCACTAAAGACAATTGCATAAAAAATAACTAAATTATAACTTTATTTTAAGTTATTATATTATAATATTAATGATAAATAATTAATATATAAGTAGAGATGCACCTGCAATTTATCATGAATATTCTTGATCTATAAAGTAGCTTTGTTACAAAACCATGGCTTATTACCACATGCCCAAAAAACCATAACTCATTTCAGATGACATTTTTTTTGTAAGCTTGGTAGGACCTTTCTTTTAATTATAAAAAAAACAAGAAAATTACATCCATATGTTGAACGGTTAGGCGACCTCAACCTACCCAGTGGGAAACCAGGTTGTTGGCCACCTAACAACATGATAAGCCATCCAAAAAACAAAATAGAATAAGTCTATCCATCCATGCTAAAAAAAATTGATTGTCCTTAAAGTTTCTAACATCTAGATATCTGTATACATACTAAAGGTATTGAGAAGATAAAAATTGTTGCATATACTAATACGTAAAAGAGAAGTTATATGCCAGACTACTCGTCATCTGCTGAGTCAACTGGAGCCAGATCCTTGGCACTTGACCCGGCAAGTTCAGATTGCAGAATGTATGGGATATGCCTCTTGATACGACTAACACGATCATTTTGCTGGTGTAACTGAAATTTGATTTGCTGAAAATCTTTGCTATAGTCTGGTAAAGCCTGAGTAGTCGTGGCTAATCCTAGGGGGATGTGTTCCAGGGCTTTAACCATGAGGTCCTTAACAACCAATACAAGTACACAGTCTGCTTATACTGAGAAACCCGACCCAGAGAATGCCTTGGGTCATGCACCAGGGTTTGCCAATCATCTAAGTCAAGGTCCATCAGTCTCGCTGTCTCATTTAACTATGCTTCCCATTTGGCGATGAGTTGACGAACTGGGGTCGAGCCTGCGTGATATGTTGTCGCTGCTATTTCAATAATCCTGGAGGTGGACTTGTGTCCACGTGATTTATCAGTAGATGTGTTGGGATTGTTGGAGTTACTGGATGAATTGGCCTTCTTTCCATGCCCACGAGAGCCCTGAATGATCCGGTCTCTTCCAGAAGCAGCTCAGGTCATGATGTAGCACTAGTGACACAGATAAAACAAACTAAAACCCACAAATTGATACCCAGAATGCCGACCCGAAACAAGCCACAACCTAAGAGTAGAGTGCTGTTGGGGGTTGCACCTGAGAGGACCTGTTAAGGTAATCGATGGTGAGAATCACAACCCATGCAAAACCCAATGGTGGCCCTAATTGCGGACCCGAAGCCTTACAAAGAAGACATCTTGATGTTTAGAACCATAAGTCCAGCAATAATCAAAATGGCTGAGGGCAAAATGACTAGCCAAACCAATGTTTTGAAAAGACCTGAGGATATCTGGGCCATAGCCACAAAATTCCAGAAGAGAACTAGGGTTGGGGTGCCCGTGACAAAACCAAATAGACCATGAGTGACCTGTCGACCTACTCAACCAAACACCCATATGATCTAGCAAAAATCCATAGAGAACAGACACAGGAATAAAGAAAATGAGAAAACCTTCAAGTAATTCAGAGATGACCATAACCATTTCCAGAGAATTTATTTCCCAAATCATTTTATACAAAGAATATCACTTCTCCCATGAAACCTCAGACAGGAAAAGCGTGTCATGACAGAGAAATAATTTATAAGACTGAGCATATACCCGAGATTGATGACTTGAACCCACGGTGAATGAACCATAGCCCCATAATTCTGTCACAGGTTGCAGGGATGATCAATTCCAAACTTATGCCAAGCCCATACACAAACACAAAACTTATGAGGTTGAACACCGGAAAGGCCGAGAGCACGACGCATTAAACCTACCTTGCCACCTTCGTAATTTACATTGATTTCTTTCAGACGTGCCTCCACCGCTCCATGTGATACGAGCATGTGGAAGGTGGTGAAGGATCGCCTTGGGATTCGAGGGATGTCCATCACACAGTACTATGACCATTATTAAACCGCTCGCAACCTGATCGAGGGCATTTCAGATGACATTTTATTTTAATTAATCAATATAATTAAAAGGGGAAAAGGGGTATACATACTTTGAAGATAAATCTCAACCTTTAATTTGTGAATAATACTAAAAATATTCTAGAATATTCCATGGAGGTTAAATCCCTACCATCCACTTAATATTTATTCATAATTGAATTAAAATTACAAAAACCCTATTCCAAAATTGACATGCTTATTGGCATAATTAGTTATTTTTATAATAATAATAATAATAATAAAGTTATAATTTAGTTAATTTTTATGATTTTTTAAATCTTGGCAATGTGAGATCTATCATGAAATAAGTATTTTGATGCTTTTCATGTATTGATGTCTATCAAGCAATTTAATTTATATGGTTGCACTAGTCTCAATGGTGAAGAATTGTAGCTCATTTGAGGTATAAGTGCGACTTAGTTTTCATAAGTGATTAAAAGTAAAAAAGTGTAATTTAAATGAGGTTAAAAGGGACAATATATTATGATTTGAAAAAATATTATTGTAGTTTTATTTTTTTCCATGAAATGTCTATCTTAAAAAAACTTATTGGATATTTCTCTTCATTTTGAGGATGATACCCAAAGTGAATTGAATTTTTAAAAAACTCAAAATTTTGGTAATGCATACTTGGTAAGTTTTTACATATCACTTATAAAAATTAAACCTAGGTAAAGATGATAACAATCATTCTTCCTAACCATTTAAACTAAACCCAATTACACTTTAAATCTATAATATCCAAAAATTTTATTCTTAGATTGATTGGTCTTTATGTTAACAATATCATTACTACTCAATACCATTTTATACCACTGTGTTTTTTATTTGAAAACATAGATATATCACTTTATGGACAAAAATAGAAGTACATCTAATTACTGGTGTGTGCCTGTCTCAAGGGAAGCCAGTCTTACAACCAATTTAATTTCTATTAGCTTGATCATTATTATAGTCTTAAAATATTTTTCTAGAACATTTTGCAAGAAAACTAACTTCATGTGTCTAATGTAGTCCCATATAAACATTAAAATAGAAAAGATAACAATAACAAGACCATGATCTCAAGTATGGAGGATTGGATCTACTTCATGCCTACTTATTGTGGCTATTTTCTCTCATACCTACTCTAAAGTTGAGGGTTGTTCTTTTCCCTCAAGAATAATGGGGTTGGGTGGATTGTCATCTTCTTTGTCATCCTAAGAGTGGATAAATTCTTCCCCTGTGAGTAGAGTAACTAAGAAACCAATACCAAAGACCCTTTCACACATTATCTCGAACTTGTCATAAAAAAAGTGGATGGTATGTAGGATATCTTCATGGGTTTCCTGAGTCTTCTTCAATGTTTGAGTCACCATGGTCTTTAAGATTTAGTAAGTTTCAACAATTTTAAAGAATTGTGTCTTCTTAAGAGTGTGAATGGTCTAGGTCAAAGACTTCTACTTGGACCTCTTTAGGGATTTTTTTCTTTGTCAGGTTCTTCCTCCAATACTCCACCCCTTCTCTAGTTCCTCCATTGCTCTTTTTACCCTCTTGGGGAAATTATTATGATAACATTTTCCCACCTGCTAGGAATATCTAGCAACTATAGATAGGTGGGTGGGGTGTTTAGAGGAGGAGTTGATCCTCAGATATTTCTTCCTTTTCTTCTCTCATTTGGTTTTCCCATCACCTCTTTCTATTTGGCTATAGTGAACTAAGAACCTCCTAGCAAACACAACCTAGCAACGCACTCCTCCCACTATGATGGAGAGACAATAGAGGGACCCTGAATTAAGGTGCACTCCTAACTACCTAAGACTTGTTCAACCTAAGACCCACCTTGGAGAAATCCCTTTCCCTTTCCAGGTCTCTATATTACTTTAGAAGAGCCACAATGCTAAAAAACCCTTAGACAATGAAGTAGAGACCATGTGTAGAGGCGAGATGATACGAGGGAGAAACCAAAATGCTAGTATAATATTAAGGAAGAGAGTACCCTTAATAGCTAACAACCCCACACTAGACGGAGTTGCTTCCATGTCCTTCAAGATTTGGATCCCTTCAAATTATCGATACACCTTATCCAATCATAATGGTGCCCTTGGATACTAGCCATCCTTTACTTACAAACTCATGATACATGTTTCCTATTACTAGGTGCATGGAGAATCAAAATCCATATACCTTTTGCATTATAATGACGTTAAACCCAGGAATAGATCACACTCCTCACCATCATTCCTCGCATGCTAAATCCAATCACAATAACCTCTCTTTATCTAAGAGATGTTGCAATTGTGTGGGAAGATAAATCGATGACACACTAGAGAGAGTTTATCTCCCCATAGGCATGTCTTACAATTGTATATACCACTTTGTTAATAGATATATATATTTATTAAGTTTAGAAAAAATAAAATTTTAAATAATTTTCAAAGTAATAAATCATGAAAAATATAATAATCATTTATCTCTCAAAGCTTGATTATATTTTATATCTTTGTCTTGAAAATGAGCTACATTTGATGGCTAAACGTTGACCACAAAAATAATTTAGAAATACCAAAACAAAATTACTCTTCTCACATAAACCTCCACTCTAAAAATAATAATCATTAATAAATTATTTTTTGAAAATAACATCAAAATAATATTTAAACCATTATGCCTCTGGTCTTAGTGCCTTTCTTTTATCGTGTATTTAAGAAATGATGCTCTTATATTGTATTTAAGAAATAACATAGAGATTGAATGCCATTTTAGAAATACTATGATGATGATGTATCCTGCATAATAAACGCTGAAACAAGATAACATTTACAAATATTTATACATTAGAAAGAGCGTATTATAGTAGGCATTTGGAATCTTTATGTAAATTAAGAATTAAAAAAGAACATAATTCTTTCCAAAGGGTTCTTTTGCTCTTGTCTTGTGTATGTTCCTTTTTAAGATTTCCTTAAAAGATATAAACACTTTTGAGGAAGATGGCAGTACAACTTTTACTCGTGTAAAGTGTATTTGTTCCTTTCCCACCATAGCCATGTTTGTGTGGATGTATTCCAACATTATACTAGGGAGTAAATGGCTTTGTGAAATGTGATGTTCTTTGGAAGAGGTTTCTTTAATTATTTGGATTTTTTTAAATGGTATGAAAAGAAAGTTATAAATAATTAAAAAAAAAATGATATTAAGATAGTAAAAGAATTAAAATTTCAAAAAATTATTTGTTAATTGGGTAATTTTTATAATTCTATTAAAATAATTGAAAAGTTTATAATATGTAATTTATAAATTGATTTAACAACCGAAATTATTTTTATAAACTATAGAAAAATTTAAGCTCAACAAAAAACAAGTTTTATGAGGTGGTGTTTTTTTTGTTTGACGTCTACCTAAAGATTGAGTTTTAGGGATATGGATATATTTTTATATATAAAAGATTGGTTTTAGGGATTATATTCTCATATTAAATTTTTATATGAACGTGTTGAATTGTTTCTTCATCTTTGATGCTTGGTTTAATAGATCTAATAGGAATATTTGGAAAGGAGTCCAATGAGTGAGGTCGCCTAATAAGATATAGAAACAATTTGTAAAGCATGTTATGATTTGCTAGTATTGACAAACCACTATTGCTACCAATTTACCAGTCTTGGCTCTATGAGAATTAAGTAGGATGTCATCATGTTGTTGAAATGAGTGAAGGCTACCAAAAGATCCTCAAATTAGAGAAAACTCCTCCTCTAAACCCAATGTAAATAAAAATTTCCCATGGAATGCATGAAATGGAATGTTTCTATTCCTCCATGTTAGAAGCAACCATGGAATATGACTCAAATTTATAACCAAAGAAAGAGCCACTCAAATTCCAATTTAGAGGAACTAATAAGTAAATTTCCCAAGTGCCCTCAAGGTATATATCAATTGGCAATAATAATTTTTAGTTATTGTGAGAAAAAAATCGTGCGCGCAATAGCCCAGCCTGAGCCTGTGCTGACCTAGCCGTTGCTGCCCTTGCAGACCTCTCTCTCGGCAGCCTCTTGCTACTGAGGCCAACCAGATCATGCATCCCTCTGAGGAGGGAGATCCTCACTCATCCACACAACAAGGAAATGAGGAAAACAAAGAAGCCTTCGCATCTCTGATCACTGAGAATGGAGCTCCAAGGAACATGCCACCAGTCAATAAATTCATTAAGAAACTTGAAAATATTCCAGAGATTTCTCTCCTACCTGCACTTCCACAAAGAGCAGCCATTTCTTTGGTAGAACACAGACTTGTTGGACAGTTCACGGGGCTATGGCCTTCACCCAAATCAATGCAAAAATGGGTGGAAAGAAACTGGAATGCAACCACTCGGGGGAAGATAGCAATATGATTCTGTGGAAGGGGATACTACACCTTTCTGAGTCTTTGAAACAAAGGAAGGCAAAGATCTGATATTTAGAAACGGACCCTACTTCATGGACTCTAGAGGTTTATACCTGAATAATTGGACGCCAGATTTTGATCTAGAGATGGATGTTCCAAATGCAGTTCCAATATGGGTCAGGCTTCCGCATCTTCCTCTTCACTGCTGGGGAGATGAATCGGTAAAGGCTATAGGAAACGTAGTGGGCAAATATATTGACAGATGCAAGCCAAAAGACAACATGCACACTTGTGCTAGAATATATGTGGAATTAGATCTTGGAAAAGGTCTCCCAGAGGCAATAAAGATCAAGGTCGATCAGTGGACACATATCCAATAGCTGGACTACGAGCAGATACCATTTAAATGCAAGGTATGTCATGAGTATGGTCATTTTGCAAATAGGTGTCTAAAAAAAAAGAGCAAGAAAATGTAGAAGAACAAGAAAACACATGGGAACAAGTGAAAAGGAAAAAACCTACCAATAAGCAGATCATATCAAACATCTCTCAACCCCCAGAAGCAAACGAAACAACCTCTCAGTCTCCAACGAAGGTTATTCCCCCTGATCACACAACCCCGAATCCTTTTGAGCCATTGGAAGACTCTTTCGATCCACCCTCTCCTAGATCACCACCTTCTGACCCCAACTCCTTAGCTCTCATATCCTCCCCCAATCCTATATCCTCTCCACCTCCTCCCTCAGTGGATCACATTCTAACCAGGAATAAAGCCAAAGAAATCCCCCAAATTTGGGATCAACAAAAAAAAGTGGGAAGGAAATCCAATAAAGAAATCAGATGAGGCAGCTGCAAAAGAAATGGCACTAGGAACGCAACAGCGAATGGATTTTTTCCTTGGGAAACAAACAAGTAATGAAAAAATTCAGCAAAGAGGAAAGGGAGGACCACACCAACACAATAGTAAATAATGATAGTGGTCTCTTGGAATTGTTGCGGCCTTGGCAACTCCTTTAAAGTCAATGCAGATAGAGACATTCTAGCCAAGGAACAACCAGACATATACATGATCCAAGAGACCAAAACAAACAAGCAAGAAAATAAAAAAATGATCCAAAAACTAAAAAATTATGAATGAATAGCATTAGAAGTGACAAAAGCATCAGGAGGAATCAACATCATTTGGGACAAAAGGAAATGGGAACTAATAACCCAAAAAATCAGCAGCCACTGGATTAGAACAGATTTGAGAAACCTCAATACAAAGGAGCAGTATAGCATTATAAATATGTACTCCCCAAACCACTATAGAGAAAAAGAACAATGCTGGAAATTAGTTAAAGAAGAAATAACAGAGAGACAAAGCGGGAAATTAATCATGGGAGGAGACTTAAATCTGACAAGGGGTACAGAAGAAAAATTTGGCGGGAATTACCACACCGAACCGTTAAGAGAAGCTCTTGAAGGAATAATAAAAGAACAAAAATTAATAGACATTCCGCCAAGCAATGGAAAATACACTTGGAGCAACAAGAGAATAGGAAAAAACAACATAAACGAAAGGTTGGACAAAATCCTTATTCATGAAAGCATAGCAGTTGCATATACTCTTGTGAAAAGTAAAATTGTTCACAACTTAGCTTCAGATCACAAGCCGGTGGTGCTAACCTTTGGTAAGCTGGAAAACCATGGACCTCTCCCCTTTAGGTATAATTCAATTTGGGACAACAAGGAAGAATTTGGCAAACAAATTAAGGATAGCTGGAAAAAAAGTGTCACAGGATCTCCCCAGTATGTTTGGGAAACTAAGCTAAAGAACTTAACGCTGCACTTAAAAACTTGGGCAAGAGAAAATGATCTCCGAGACAAAGTTAGGAAATTTAAATTGAATTACAAAAAAAAATGGATAATATTTGCAAGGAAAAAGAGAAAAAGGAAGAAAGTAAGCAAGATCATCTACAAGAAAAGAAAATCTTTATGGAAATATACAAGCAAAATAGTCAAGAAGAAGAGGAAAGCAGACTGAAATCAAGATGCCTCTGGTTAAAATCAGGAGATAAAAATACAACTTTCTTTCATAATACAATGAAAATAAGGAGGTCAAAAAATCAGATTGAACATATTCAAGTAAATGGTCAAGAAATAAAGGAGTTGAAGAAATAAAAAACCCAGCCCATAAGCGCTTCAAAGAACTACTTAAAACAAGTGATCAGCAGGCAGTTAATGAAGAAATTTTGCAGCATATAAAAAAAAAATTGATCAACAAAACATGGAATTAAACAAAGAAATTACTAAGGAGGAAGTTAGAGAAGCTGTGTGGAATCTTCATCCCGAGAAGGCACCAGGACCAGACTAGTTTACAATGGAATTTTATAGATAACACTGGGAAATTATAAAAAAAGATCTAATGAAAATGCTCAAAAATGCTTTCCAAAAAAAAGTTTGGAGGAAATACAAAATCCTCCTTCCTAGCCCTCATTCCCAAAGAACCCAATCCTACAACTTTTAACAGATACAGACCAATCTCTCTTTGCAACTCATCTTATAAGATACTCAGCAAAGTTCTAGCAAATAGAATTAAAAATTTCTTCTGGAAATAATAACAGAAAATCAAGGAGGATTTGTCCCTAAGAGGCAAATCACAGACAATGTGATAATCTTTCAGGAGGCCATTCATAGCAGTATCCAAAGAAAGAAGAGAGGAATGATTGTTAAGTTAGATATGGTTAATGCTTTTGATAGAGTTAATCATACCTTTCTTGCTGCAGTTCTCAAAAAGTTTGGCTTTTCAATTAATTTTATAGAGATAATCTAGGCATGTATATCAAATCCTTAGATAGCTCCTTTAATCAACGGAAGGCCCAGCAAATTTTTCCAAAGCATAAGAGGGTTGAGGCAAGGTTGTCTGCTTTCTCCCTTCCTATACATCATCATGGCAGAATCGCTGAGTGCACTACTGGAAAATCAGAGAAAAGAGAGAAAAATAATAGGTATTCAGATATCGAGAGGGGTCAAAGATATAAACCACTCTCTTTCTGCAGATGCTACCCTTCTTATAGGTGGGTCATCCTGCATAATAGCAAGACGATTCAAAAAAGTATTGGATGAATTTCTCCTAGCTTCAGGATGAATTTTAAACAACACCAAATGTAGAATTTATTGCTGGAACACCCCAACAAAAACAATGCAGCTTATTTCACAAATATTGGAAATACCTTTACAAATAAATTGGAATCATTTCACTTATCTCGGGTTGCCCTTAGCAAAGGAAGTGGTAAAATCAAAAGTCTGGAACAAGCAAGTGGAAAGAATGAAGGAAAAAATTCAGACTGGGGATTGATGTGGCTCAATTTGGCAGGAAGAGTGATACTGATTACAGCTCTTCTTTCGGCCTTGCCTATTTATCAGTATGCAATAATTATGGCCTCAGGAAGTGCCCACAAGCAAATGGAATTGATAATTAGAAGCTTCCTGTGGCAAGGAGGAAAACAAGAAAACAAAAAAATTAGCCTAGTCAGATGGGAGCAAGTTACTCTTCCCTATGAAAAAGGAGGCATAGCAATTCGTCTACCAGGATTAATGAATATTTCTCTAGGGACAAAAATAATCTGGAGAATGAAAAATGGAAAAGGCCACTGGTCGGAAAAAGTTCTAACAATGAAATACTTAAATTGTCATAGAACAAAGATGATCACTGATATTATTCCAGAGAGGCCATGCACTCAAATATGGAAATTGGTTAAAAAGATAATCCCTCTTATTAGAGATCAAATCTCTAAAAATCCAGGGAATGGCAAAACAATTTCTACCTGGGAGGATAGAATAATGGGGAAAAATCCCCTAAAGCAGCAACAAAACTTAAGAGGACTTCAAAGATGGATGGAAGAGAAAAGTTTTAACACTCTATACTCCATTTCGGATTGGGATCAAGATAATTGGTTAAGATGGAAAGCACTGGCAATTACAACAAGACTAAAAAGTAAGTGGGAAATGTTAAAAGTTCACCTGGCAGGGGCTGTGCCCATCAACAAAAAAGAGCAAGATGAGTTTGTTTGGGACCCAAACGGAGGGGATTACACAGTGAAATCTGGATACAACCTCCTCCAAAAAATTCATAGTCAAAATGACCTGAGTCTATGGAAGGCAGCTTGGAAATCAGAGTGTTTGCCCAAAATCAAGGTCTTCACCTGAACCCTCCTCAAAGGTAAAATTCTTACCTCTGAAAATTAAAAAAAAAAGGAATACAAGGGCCCTCTAAATGTGTCATGTGCCAAAAGGAGGAAGAAACAATCCAACATCTTTTTATAAATTGTATGGTGGCGAGAGAGTGCTAGAAACAATTAACAAGTCCTTTGGAAATAAACTTAAATCCAACAATTCAGTTGACAACTCTTCATAAAAATTGGGATAAAAGTTACCTATACACAAAGAAAAAAAAGGCAACAATAAACAGGATATGGAAATGTCTGCTTTCAATCCTCTGCTGGCAAATTTGGTTAGCCCGAAACAAATGCATTTTCAAAGAACAAAAACCAAGTTTAGGCAAGATCCTATCAAAAACCTGGAGCCAAGTTTCATAGATAATAAGTACAAATGGAATATCAAAAATGGATCAGAACAATCTACAACAAGAAGAAAAACATTGGTACAGTGAAGCAATGTTAGAAAACAAAATGGAAGCTACAACAAAAAATGAAGAATCTTCCACAAACAAGAGGTGGAAATTAAGACTGGATGATAAAGAATTTGCAGAATGGATGAAAGAACAGAAGAGATACATTCTTTTTTTTTACAGAGTTGCAAAAAATAACCCAGGTAAAGCAGGGGCAGGCGGAGTTATAATAGATCCAAATGGAAAAAAAATAATAAGTTATGAATGGAGCCTTGGAGAAATGACAAACAACAGGTTTGAAGTATACAACCTCCTCCTAGGCACAAGGCTTTTAAACAAAAATGCAATTAAGGACCCTATAATAATAGGGGACTCGGCTATCATAATAGCAACAATGGAAGCCAAAAAGGATTTCAAAAGCACTGCCATCAACAAAATTTGTCAAAGGATCAGAACAAGTTTTAAAAGTCTGGGAAAAATATCTATCAAGCATGTCTTGAGAAACCAAAATAAGGATGTTGATAGCCATGCCAACAAAGCAATTGACAGACCAGTTAGGATTGTAAAAGAGAACACTGAAGTTTATGAAGAAAGTATACCATGACTTCCTTACCCAGAATGAGAACTGAGAAAGAAGATATAGAATCAAAGTATATCACAAGGAAAATTATAGGGGGAGGGGGAAATAAAAAAGAAGAACCAAAACATCAAGTCAAGAAGCAGATCACATGAGGAATACAAAGAATATTTGTCAGTAGAGGTTCTCAAGTGCAATCCGCTTCGCTCAGAGCACATAATCCTCACAATTCCAAAAAAGCTTCATTACATGATGAATCAAGATTGCAGTTGTCCTTCTCTCCTGAGCGAAGATGGTTTTTGTCATGTCAATCACAAACACCAGGATCGAAATTGTTATGCAAGTAAAAGTCAGGTCTCCACGGACATCTGTGCAGGCTCCCAGGCTATTCGAAACATGATGACCACCTATAGTAGCAGGTCTCTCCTCCTCTCTGAGACCAATAAATTGGGGGCAGCACCCACAAATCTTTATCACTTGGAAAGCACTGAACTACATCTCTAAGGCCACCTCACCAACAATCCTCATAGTAAGCCTGAAGCCATCAGAATAAAGCTCTTTGGTCCCCGTCGCCACCTCTCCCCCGACCTCTCCATTTGTTTCCATAGAAGCATTAGCCATTTGTTGGGGACTTTGCACTCTCAACAAATTCACGCAGAAATCAGTCTCAGTTG
This sequence comes from Pinus taeda, assembly GCA_000404065.3. NCBI lineage: Eukaryota > Viridiplantae > Streptophyta > Pinopsida > Pinales > Pinaceae > Pinus > Pinus taeda. Next base: position 22,265 of record APFE030288434.1, on the reverse strand, counting down.
TCTTTGGGATCAGAGCATTTTCCTCCTTTGCAAGCAACTCGAAGAAAAGAGAGTAAATTCCATAGGCACTCACTTTCATCCCTTCCCTTGCTACTTAAATCATGCTTTCATAAGTATTTCACAGCGACCTCTCTCTGCTGTTAGCCCTGCTCAAATACCCGTTTAGCTTCCCATCCTCCCCTGCTCCATTCATCAGCACTCTCTTCACTCTATTGCCATTAGAAACCAGAGCTTAATCTCCTTTATGTGGCGACCACAAATCCCTGCTTCTGTGGAGTCACATTCTCACTATCTTTTACAAAATCTGACCTTTTCTCTCCCCTTGGATAGCACTTCACAACAAATAGACCTGAACTAGAACTTAAAGCATAGACGGAGGCGCAAGAGAACAAGTCAAGCTTTGGAGAACTATCCCACAGCTCAGAACTACGACAACAGTAGCAGAGGAAAAAGAAGAAGTCATCCAAACATCAGGGCTCACACTGGGAACAAGGAAACTACAGTCATCACAGAAAAGCAGAGTAACCAAATGCCTTGTAATCCTCTGGAGAAAGCAGAAAAGAATGATAGCTGCCCAACTTGTAGGGCCAATAGATTCATGATTGGATGTTTCAATCAAGCTTTGAAGGAACTTAGAGCTGAGATGAATACTGTAAATGTCTACAAGCAAAGAGACATTGATCTCTAGAGAGCTGAAATAGAAGAACTAAAGGACAAATGTAAACATCTGGAAGAAGTTGTTGAGTACATAAAAACTCTAAATCAAATTCATCAAGGGGAAACATCCTCCAGGTACAGCAAGAAGCATCGCCCCCAGCAGGAAGAACTTGTTAACCAATTCTGGTGATTGTGTTTAAATTTCTCTCCTTAATGCAATGCAAATTTAGTTTGTTCCTAGGACATTATGTAAGGCAGTATGCCACTTTAGTTTTTGAAGTTTACAGAAACAAGGCTGCAAATGTAGATGTGGGGACTGTGCTCCCATTTTGTGCTCCACATTTGAAACAAATCTCCTCCGAATGTACAAGGACTTAGCTTCCTTTCCTTTTTGCAATATATTAAAAAGTAACCGATTGTGTTAAAAAAAAAAAAATAGATCAATTGGCAATAAGGTGCACTAGGAAGGCACTCCTTGTGATATTGTTGATTCAAACCCCTAACTAGCCTTGTGTGCCAGGTGAAGGGTTGCATTAGTATGCATGCATGATATATTGGTAGTGGTTAGAATCAACTTCATGCCACAAGAGTATGAGTTTTCCCTAGTTGCTAATTTTGTCAGTTCAAAAAACAAATTCATAGGGAACCAAAGTTAAATTGAATATGAGTCCCCTCCCACAAAGAAAAACAAGCAATATTAGGTCAATAAGCTTTATCTATCGTGAGAAGAATAACATTTGGGTTGATGGGCCTCACCAAACTATCCAACATGAACATTTGCTAAAATCAAAAGCAACAATAAGTGGAATCCCACCTTTGTTTCACTATAATGTCCTTTTACGTTTAAATATGGTTATCAACTTGCCAAGAAGTTTGATCTCAAAATGAGAACTCTACCTCTAAAAACACCTATTTTTGTGTTAAAAAAATCAACTCCTTCAAATAGAAAAGTATTGCTACTTATATCACCCTTTTTACTTTTGGAGTCAAAATTGCAACTTCTTTAAAACATAAGGCCTTGATCATTAGTACTCTTGTAATCAGAATCTTAAAATCAATCCCCAGATTGAAAAGAGATGTTACAGATAGTAGCCCTCCCTTTTTACAAGCTTGAAATTATATCATTTTTGAAACCATGACCTACAAGCATAAAACTATTACAAATAAAATAATTTAAGAAAAGAAAAACCAAACAAAAAATAATAAAAACACATTAAAAAAAGAAAAAAATGCAAGATAAAAATAAAATGGCAAAAACATATACACAAATACATACATTTTTATCAATTTAAAAAATCACATTCTCGTCATTATTTAAAACTATGATGATAATAATATTGTAAAAAAAAATAAGAATGCAATTTAAAAGAAATTTAAAAAAATTATAACATATTACTAAATAAAATTAAAAGAAAAATAATTTAAAAACTGAAAATATAAATAATAAATGAAACCATTTTTTTTTTAACGTCTAGAGGAATCAACAATTGGGTTGGTCTCATACTCCTGTGACATGAGGTCGATTCTGACCACTACCACTATAACCCCTAAGGGAACCACACTAGCCACTAACACATAGCCATAGGTTAGCAACTAGGGATTTGAACACAGTGACATTTTACTTTTCACATTTAATTTACATTTTCACAGGTTTTCCAAGTGAGCTACCTGGGGGGAGTTGGTTATTAAAAAACAAATTATTAAAATATTAAAATAAAAATAATTTTTATGGAAAAGCCGATATACTCTATATATTATATATATATATATATTATAATATATATTATATATAAATAATATATATATATATATATATATATTATATATATATATATATTAATATATTATATATATATATATATATAATTTTCATTTTTTTAAAATAAACATCTCATTCATAAACTAAAGTACATCATAGTGCCTTCTTACTATTGTCTTCCACTGGGTAAACCAAACCAGCAGTGCAAGAAAAGTTTTTTCGAGCCAAAATAGGCCACATAACATAAAATATAACCTACAAAAGTATATCTAGCTAAGTTGGCTTGGAAATCCAAGCACATCCAAAAGAAAATTTTGGTTTACTTATAAACATCTAGAACTAGATAAACAAGCTGAGACATGCCCCAAAAAACAGATGTAAGATAGACCATAACTGGTTAACCAGAAGCTGAGACATCAATCAAGGCTGAGGGGTATCCTAGAGAGACTTGAGCTTGATTTTTCCGAAGGAGATTCTCAATCCTAGAGAATTAATGGGTCATTTGATGGTTCTTTGCCTGAATGTTAAGAGGAGTACCAAGGACCTACTCATGAGAGGTGAGGGAAGCCACCTTTGCAATAGAGAAATTTTTGGCAAAACCAAGATTTAGTTTGTCATGTAGACAAACCAACTGAGGAAACAACGAGCTAATAGAAAATTTCGACAATGTATTTGGAGGAAAGGCCATCCTTCCCACCTTGGAATGGGAAAGTATCATCCTGAGGGTGGAAATAAATGTCATAATGGTGATCTAGGTGGCATGGGTTGGACTTCTTCCCTCCCTCGTGTGATTGAGGTGGAAGAGGGGCCATACCCTCATCCTTTCACTGACGTTTTCTAGCAACCACACCCCGATCGAGGGATTCGATTTTATTTTTTTATGATATGTATATTTTTCATTTACAAATTATTTTAATTAAAGTTTACAAAGGTTTAAGTCATGTCAGGATCTAAAAAATAAAATTCAAGCCCACGAAAGTTTGAGCCTCTTGTATTGGAAAAAGGGGGCTAATCAAGGATTCTATGTATGAAGATATTTTGGTGGGGAATTTCTAGGTGGTGTCAAGTGCTGGGCCTAAGGTGGTTGAAGAGGAAGTAGAGGTGGAAAAAAAAGTAGAATCAACTCTTAATGGGAGAATAGTCATAGGCATTCCCCTATCTTCATTCCAATTTACAGGTAAGTCTTGAAGTGAGAACCTTCCTCTTTCAATTTTTTTTGTTCAAGGTGGATTTGAGTTTAATTCCAAAGAGGTGGAGGGGGGTTATTAGCACTTGCATGACTACTATGAATTAGATCCCTCAACGATGTATTTCTCCTCCTATTTCGTATTATGATTCATTAGGTGGTCTATTTCTTGAAAAACGTAACATATCGTCTATGGATAGGGGTGATGAATGCCTTTCATTCTCATCCTCTTCCAATGTTGATGGTGGTATATTTTGAAACTCTTATCATTGAGGTCAAAAGGACCATTAGGGGAAAATTATCTATTATTTGTTAGGGATCTAGGGTTAGATCTTCAGAGAGTAGTGGGAAAACTAGTTGCAAGAAGAAAGCCTCATAGTTTTCATGCACAAAACAAGGTTGTTGCAAAGGTATTGAAAGGGAAACAAAGAATTTTGAATTGGGATCTTAGAGATAGTCAACCTTCTAGAAAGTTTCGAAATTGACGTTACTCTCATTAAATTTAAGGAGGTTGGATATCCCCACAAAAATATTTACTCTTCATTGATTAGTAGAGAAAGAGAATCTAAATGTTCTTATAATGTAATAAATGATGTGTCAAAGGGACCTAGTTATAGGTAGTCTTATGAGATTATTCAATAATTTGGAGTTTTAGTGGGTGGATGCAAGTGGATTGTTTGGAATATTGCTTACAATTTGGAAATCTAAGCTTAAGTTGTTGAACATTTTCATGGTGCATTTAGGACTTTGCACGGGGCTTAGGTGTAAAGAGTTAAATATTTAAATAACAACATTGAATCTTTATGGCCCTTATGATAAAAAGAAAATATCTTGGCAATGTTTGTTCTTATTATCTATCCTTAAGGAGGGAAATATAGATACTGATGGAGATCTAAATTTCACTACTAGAGAGTTATTCCTACGACTCGACCACAAGAGGAGAGGTATATCCTCCTCTTGTCCCTCTAGATATTGTAGCTTCTACTACACTAATCTCTTCCCTTTCTAAATATGTGAAATATCAACTCTCTAGAATTGTTATTTCCTCAAGGATATTCCAAAATCTAGGTCCATAGGGAAAAGCCTTAGACGATGGCCCTTAGACTTGCATATCAGGGTTTGATTGGAAAATATATAGGTGTCTGGCCTTCCTTGAGAACTTTGGATTTATGGGTGGATAAAAAATGGATGCCTTTGATCAAAGGGAGTATTTATATTTCTTTCTATGGTAGAGGTTTCTTCACTTTTTTGTTTGAATAAAAAGGGGACAATGGTCTAATATTTTAGAGTGGTCCTTATTTTCTTGGTGCCCAGGGTTTATACTTAATTATTTTGAAAGTTGATTTCAACCTAGAGAATATCATCCCATATATTTTTCTAGTATGGGTTAAGTTGTCTCACCTCCCTCTTCACTACTAGAATGAGAAAACAATGAGAAACATAGATAATACTCTATTCATATACATTGATTTGTTAAACCATGAGGTAGGATGCTTTCCTATGCCGAAATATATGTGGAAGTGGATTTGGAAAAGGGCCTCCTTAAGGCCATCTAGCTTTCCTTGGTAAACTAGACCTTTCTCCAACCTATGGAATACAATCAACTACCATTCAAATGCAAAGTATCCCATGGGTATGGCTAGTTTGTGAAAAACTACCCAAACGTTGGATTTAGGTCTCAACAAGGGTTTCAAGGAGAACAATGGAAAAAATCTAAGAGGAAAATGTTTAACCCTAGTTAGGTGTTGGAAATAATACTGAGAGGGGGGGGGGGGTGAATTAGTATTATCAAGTCAATTATTTTTTATTTCACACCCAGATCATATACGCTACTTCAGTTAGTGAAAACCGCGTATATACGCAACTACAGATAAGGAAACCAACGTATACCATGTAGACTTATAATTTAATTTATTCTACAGATGTTGATCATTAATCTGTGCATCAGAACCATGTAAACAGTAACCAGGAATAGTAAAATAGAGCAGAAGACAATCACACACAAGAACACAAGATATAAGGTGGAAACCCAATGTGGGTGAAAACCACCTGCTGCAATTCGTCTCTATCTTCTTTAATTAGAAACTTCTTTTTACAATGTTTCTATACTGCTGTAGACTTATACCAGTACGCAGGCTTCTACCTGCAGAAGGCTACAACCTTCTCTCGTTCTCCAGCTTCTCCTGGAAGGGAGCTACAACCCCCTTAGCTCTTGTACTAGTTCAGGTACTAGTACGTAGGTGTTGACCTATAGAAGGCTAAAACCTTCTCTTTCTTCCAGGGACCACGTTTCATATATTTTCAGACTGGATCCATGAATAACATCAATCAAACATCAAGAATCTCTGTATCAACCAATCTCCTTTTCACAAGACAAAACTGAATCAAATAGTCACTTTTCTAAAATGTTGTACCCGGATAACAGTAACAGTCACTAGACACCAATTCTAAACCGAGAACACTGCAGTAATAAACAGAAGCAACTAGAACATATTTCAAGAGACGTACGCTACTTCAATATTCAGAAACCTACGTGCATACGCTTTTGTATTAAGACCAACCTGCGTATACGCTGTTAGATTTGCTGAACCAACGTGTATACGTGCCTCTGATGAGTCGAACCTGCGTAGAGATCTATAAAGGATAATTCACTCTTTCAAGTATCCAGATATTAGTTATACCCAAATTATCAGATTTATAGATCAAGCATGCGCCAAATATAACAGATCCAAAACCACTCAAAGATACTACTATTCAAGACTTGAGATTTTGACCCATCAATAGAACTTATCGTTCTCCTTGCACTGAGGTTCCTCCTTTATTCAGATCTAGCTATGCACCATAACCCAATCACAAGTATTCCAAATCTAGCACTGCATCAGATATTCAATACTTTAGATGGTACCATTGCCTAATGATCTCCTTCCTCTTTTATAGTCTTAGCCCTTTTACAACACCACGATCCAAAACCATAACAAATCAATACCATGGACTCAATACTTGGGTTCAACACTTCAGACGAGATACCATGGTCCAAAACCATAGGTTCAAATACCAAGGATTAAATACCACGGACCAAAAATAAGTTCTCCCACATGTACGCGCTTTTTCTTGCGCAAAAGTGTGTGTATACACATACGCGTCTTTTTATCATCTGACCCGCGTGTATACACGGCTTGGTCAATGTGAACCTGCGTATATATATTTTTCTTTCATTCTGAGAGCCTGAACTGTGATCTGTCATCAGAGTGAGTTGCCATCAAGGACAACACCTGTGTCATAGTGCCAATCCTGTGTCATAATGCCAATAATCTCCCCCTTTGGACTTGATGGCAACCCCAAGATCCTCGAAGTCATTCTCCCCCTTTATCATCAAGGGCAAAGGGTTATGCTCCCCCTGAGTACATGCTGAAATCTCTGCTCTGTTGTGTTGTTCATGCTCCCCCTGACTGTAGGCAAGATTTGCAAAAGGATGTTCTACAAGAAGAACCATGATTTATACATTATAAATGACCTTCCTATCATCAAAGACTCTATAAATACATCGGTCTCCCAACCAAGTGGGGATATACCAATATTGACTCATCCACCCAACCAAGTGGGGATACATCAGAAATTTACACATGAAAACCAAATACATTACATCATTCTTCCCAGGCATAGTGGGGAAACCAAAATAGGCCATTACATGACCTTGATAATAATAAAATATATACATGACATAGAGACAAAATATCTATACAAGACTATAACTACTATCAGTAGCATCTGTCAATCATCATTCAGATCAGCAACCATGTTCTCCCTTTGCACCTATTCCACCTGAAACCAAAAATAGTTGTGTACTTGAACCAAGAGATTCTAAGGTAATGCCAACAATGCATTATTAGAAATTTATCTGCTCCCCCTAAACCTATGCCAGATGGTCTCTGCCAGACCCATATTAGACTCTTTTCATCCTGAGTCTGTTCCCACTATATCCACCAGACCTTTTCCTTCAAACCAACATATACGCGACTGAGTTCACCTAAACCTGCGTATGTACGCAGATCCTCCTCATCAGACTCGCGTACAACCACTTTTCTCTGAAATAGACCAGTTTCAACAGCAAGCTGATGCATCAACTACTCCCATCTTCTGTCTGAGGTATTCAAATGTTTCTCTGGGCAGTGGTTTGGTGAGTATATCAACAACTTGTTCCTTAGAGGGGATGTACTCCAATTTGACCTTTTGTTCAAGCACTTGTTCCTGGAGAAAATTATATTTGATAGGTATGTGCTTTGTTTTTGAATGCATGACTGGATTCTTTGATATACTAATTGCACTTGTATTATCACATAAGATGGAGATAGGTGGAGTACAAGTGATTTGAAAATCTTGCAAAGTTTGCATCATCCAAAGGAGTTGTGTGCAGCAAGATGCAGCAGCCACATATTTTACTTCAACTGTAGATAATGCAATTGAGCTTTGTTTCTTGCTGAACCAAGATACTAATCTGGAGCCCATAAAGAATGCACCACCACTAGTTCTTTTTCTGTCATCCACACTTCCAGCCCAATCTGCATCTGTATAAGCATGAAGTGTGAGATCTGTATCTCTAGGATACCATAAGCCATAGTTTTGAGTTCCTTGAAGATACTTGAAAATTATCTTCATTGCCTGAAGATGAGTTTCCTTTGGATTTGCCTGAAATCTTCCAACTATTCCTACTGCATGCACGATGTCTGGTCGGGTACCTATCAAATAAAGTAGACTTCCAATCATAGACCTGTAGGTTGGTTGATGCACTGCTGCTGATTCATCATTTACACTAAGGCTGCATCCTGTGACCATGGGGGTACATACTGGTTTTGCATCTTCCATGCCATATTTCTTCAATATCTGCTTAAGGTATTTGGTTTGGGATAAGAAGATCCCGCCTTCATTTTGTTGGATTTGTAGTCCAAGAAAGTATGTCAGTTCTCCAAGCAAGGACATTTCGAATTCGTTCTGCATCACCAAGGCAAAGCTTTGACTCATAGCTTCTTCATTGCTGCCAAGGATAATGTCATCTACATACACAACAAGTATTAGCAATTTGTCATTTTCAATTTTTAAATAAAGATTGCTATCTGTTGATCCTTTTGAAAAACCTTGTTGATGAAGATATTTGTCCAATCAGTGTTACCAAGCCCTTGGAGCTTGTTTAAGACCATAGAGAGCCTTTTTCAGTTTGCATACAAGATTTGGATTGTTCCCAAGGATGAACCCATCTGGTTGCTCAATGTACACTTCTTCTTCTAAGTCCCCATTCAGGAAGGCAGATTTCACGTCCATTTGAAAAACTTTGAAGTTCTGAAAGCTTGAGAGAGCAAGGAACATTCAGATGGCCTCAAGTCTAGCAACAAGAGCAAAATTTTCTTCAAAGTCTATCCCTTCTTGTTGAGCATACCCTTTACAAACAAGTCTGAACTTGTTTCTAATAACATACCCATTTTCATTCAACTTGTTCTTGAAGATCCATTTTGTCCCTATGACATTCTTATCTTTTGGTCTAGGAACCAACTCCCAAGTGTTGTTTCTTTTCAATCTGCTCAAGTTCTTCATCCATTTCCTTGACCCAGCATTCATCTTTGCATGCCTCTTTTACATTTTGTGGCTCAGTGGAGGAGAGAAATGCCAAGTAGCTTAAGGCTTTTGCAATTGTTCTTCTAGTTTGTACACCTGCTTCCTTCTGTCCCAAAATCTGAGATTCAGGATGATTCTTCTGAACATACCTAGATGGAGTCTTCTCTTTTGCCCTTATCTATTCTTCTGGCTCCTCATGGGTTTCTTCTTCACCATCAGTCTGATTTTGAGGATAATCTTCATCCTCTTCAATATCTTCATGATTTACTTGTCTAGGGATGTATCCTTTTTCATCAACCACTACATCAATGTTGTCAATAATTCTTCCGAGTCTTTTGTTATAACACTTATATGCTTTGCTGTAGGGAGAATATCCAAGGAGAATGCCTTCGTCTGCTCTAGGTGCAAGTTTGCCAAGATGTTCATCAGTATTCTTGATATAGCATTTCCTCCCAAAAATTTTGAAATGTTTTACTGAAGGAGTCTTTCCATACCAGAGCTCATGCGGAGTTTGAGTGTTGTTTACTCGGACATTTGTTTTGTTGAGAATAATAACCGTAGCATATGCAGTTTCACCCCAGAAGGTTGTAGGAGTTCCAGACTCATCAAGCATAGCACATGCCATTTGTTGAATTGTTCTGTTCATCCTTTCCACCACACCATTTCCCTGAGGAGTCCTAGCTGTAGAGAATTCCCTTCTTATTCCATGCTCTTCACAGAAATCAAAAAATTCATTTGAGGTAAACTCCCCACCTCTGTCGGACCTGAGGCACTTAATTTTGTAATCTGATTCATTTTCAACCAAGGCTTTGAAGGATTGGAATTTATCGAATGCTTCGTCCTTGTGCTTCATAAGTCCTAACCAAACCATCCTAGAGAAGTCATCGATGAATAATATAAGGTATACTTCTCCTCGAGGTGACCTTTTCCTGAATGGACCACATACATCTGTATGAACTAGCTCAAGAGGCATGTTGGCTGATCCTTCCTTCTCAAGGAAGTTAGTTCTGGTTTGCTTCCCAAACTGACATGATTTGCATATGGTGTTGTCT
>APFE030288434.1:1981-11984 GCA_000404065.3 Pinus taeda | reverse complement strand
CAAGTGTTATTCTTTTCAATCTGCTCAAGTTCTTCATCCATTGCCTTGACCCAACATTCATCTTTGCATGCCTCTCTTACATTTTGTGGTTCAGTGGAGGAGAGCAATGCCAAATAGCTTGAAGCTTATGAAATTGTTCTTCTTGTTTGTATACCTGCCTCTTTCTACCCCAGAATTTGTGTTTCTGGATGATTCTTTTGAACGTACCTGGATGGAGTCTTCTCTTCTATCCTTATCTGTTCTTCTGGTGCATCTTGGGTTTCTTCTTCATCATAAGTCTGGTTTGATGTTGAAGGATAGTCCTCATCATCTTCGAAATTTTCTGGATTTACTTGCCTAGGAATGTTTCCTTCTTCATCAACCACTACATCAATGTTGTCAACAATTCTTCCAAGTCTTTTATTGTAACACTTATATGCTTTGCTGTGGGGAGAGTACCCAAGGAGAATGCCTTCATCTTCTCTAGGTTCAAACTTGCCAAGATTTTCATCAATCTTTTTGATATAGCATTTGCTTCCAAAAATTTTGAAGTATTTTACCGTAGGATCCTTACCATACCAGAGCTCATGAGGAGTTTGAGTGCTATTCACCCAGACATTTGTCTTGTTGAGAATAGTAACTATAGCAAATGCAGCTTCACCCCAGAAAGTTGTGGGAGTTCCAGACTCATCCAGCATAGCACAAGCCATTTGTTGAACTGTTCTGTTCATCCTTTCCACTACTCCATTCTGCTGAGGAGTCCTTGCAGTAGAGAATTCCCTTCTTATTCCATGTTCTTCACAAAAATCGAAAAATGCATTTGAGGTAAACTCCCCACCTCTATCAGACCTGAGGCATTTGATTTTGTGATCTGATTCATTTTCAACCAAGGCTTTGAATGACTTGAACTTTTCGAAAGCTTCGTCTTTGTGCTTCATAAGTTCTATCCAACACATCCTGGAAAAGTCGTCAATGAATAATATAAAGTATTCTTCTTCTTGAGGTGACATTTTCGTAGTGGCCTGCTAGCTGATCCTTCCTTCTCAGGGAAGTTAGTTCTGGTTTACTTACCAAACTGACATGATTTGCATATTGTATTGTCTGGAATTTTGATGTCTGGAAGACCACGAACTTCCTGATATTTTCATGCTTTCCTTATCTAAGAGAAGCTTAGATGCCCCAATCTTCTATGCCATAGCCAGTGTCATCATTTTTGCTCAGATAGCATTGTTGTTTTCCTCCCTTGAGAATGTATAGATTATTTGGAGTTCTTATGCCTTTGATCACCGTTTCACATGTATCAAGCTCACGAACAATACATCCATTTCATCGAAATGTCACCTCATTTCCTTGATCACACATTTGGCTGACACTCAATAGATTATGCTTTAAGCCATCAACATACATAACATTTCCTTCTTTGACCTTTTCTTTTAAAAGAACAGAACCTTTACCTTTTATGAGTGCAGGGGTGTCATTCCAAATGAGACCTTCTTTTCCTTTTCTAAGGCACTATGTGATTGAAGTTTTTCTTTATCACATGTCATATGTTTCGAGCATCCACTGTCGATGTACCACTGATTTTCCTGCCCTTCCGCATATAAGGCTATACCACATCTTTCTGGTTGCGGTTCTTTCTTTCTCCATGTTTTGGCACTTAATGAAACTTGCTCTTTCTGAGTTGTTTGCCGAAACCTACTCCTGCATTCAGAATCTTCATGACCGAAGTTGTTACAAATAGAACATTCTATTTCATTTTCAAGAGCAAAAAAGTTATTGTAGGTCCTTTTCATTATCACAGTCATGCTCCTATGTTTGAGCTTCTCTAGTCATGATGGTCTTGTAGGCAACACATTGAGCAGCTTTGTGTCCAAAGTTATGACAAGAGAAACATTGGCCATTGAAGAAATTTCTGCGATTATCAAACCTGCGGACCAAATGATTGTAGTTTTCATTGACATCCATTCTTGAGGCAAAATGATTCACCTGCGGTTGGTTATAACTTTTGTTCATCCTTGAAGTAGATTTCCCCTGATTTACTTGGTGAACTCTGTTCATTCTTGAAGTAAATTGTCCCTGATTTACCTGGTGATCTGCATTGTGCCTTTGCTGTCGATTGACAACCTGTTCACTTCTCCTTGCTGCATCAAGATAACTTTTGGAGGTGGATGGCTTCTACGCTTGAGATTCATCTTCATTATATCCAAGATCTGTCTTGATCAGTGGAGAACGCTGCACTTTGATAATCTCATCTAAAGTTTCAGATCCTTTAGCAAATCTAAGATTAAGGGCTTTTGTTTTCTAAATCTCTTTTCTAAGTCCCACAATTTCACATTCTAACTTTTCATGATGTTTTTCCCTTTCAGCAAGTTGGAATGTTAGTGTATCTATGATCATATTCTTTTCTTCTAAACAAATTTTGAGTTTAGAAATTTCTTCATAAAGACTTTCTTCATCTATAGCATCCAAGAAATCATCATCTTCAAAAGCCATCAAAAGTCTATAATTATTACCTTGTTCATCTTCATCACTTTTTGAAAGTCCATCACTGTCTTCATGTGTGTAATAACTTTTCTTACTTACATTCTGTTTTCTATTCCATCTAACTGGTTCCTTACCTTTGTCAAGCTTATCTTTATGAGGACACTTGGAAGCATAGTGACCGACTCTTCCACAAGCAAAGCATTTGAAAGGTAGCTTACCTCTGAATCTTCCAGAACCCCGTTGAAGGTTCTTGACAAAATTTGATTCTTCCTCTTCTTCTGACATATGTCCTGAGTCATTGGAATCTTCTTTTCCTGAGGCCTTGAATGCAGCGTCTCTCCTATCTGATGGTCCCCCTTTCCTCATTTCGTAAGCAGTTAGAATTCCGTGTAGCTGCGACATGGTAATGCTTTGTAGATTCCGTTTCTCTTCTATTGCAGAAACTTTTGATTCAAACTTAGAAGACAAAGATCTTAGAACCTTTTCAACCAAAACAACCTCTCTTATTTCTTCACCCAAGTTTTTCATACAATTAACAATCTCATCTATACGTAAAAATTAGTTAGCCACACTTTCATCATTGTGCATTATGAAATTTTCATATTGAATTCTGAGAGTTTGAAGTTTTGCATGTTTTACTTGCTCATCTCCTTCATAGCTCAGAACGATCTTGTCCCATATTTCTTTTGTGGTTTTGAGCTGCATAACCTTGACGAATTCTGTTTGAGATAGACTCCCTAATAGAGTATTGACAACCTTTGCATTTGTTTCATACTGCTTCTTACCAGCTGGATCTGTGGGTGTAGCTGATGGAAATGTATATCCTGTTTCTATGATATCCCAGACTTCTGTACCGAGAGATTGAAGATAGGTTGTGATTCTTACCTTCCAATAGACGAAGTTGCTCCCATCAAAAATTGGTGGCCTGATCGATGCTTCTCTCTCGTAGTTGCTCATGATGATAGATCTTCCTTCAAGTGATCAAGCTTCTTCTGAAGGACTTGCTCCGAAACCAATTGTTGGAAATAATACTGAGAGGGGGGGCGGGGTGAATCAGTATTATCAAGTCAATTATTTTTTATTTCACACCCAGATCATATATGCTACTTCAGTTAGTGAAAACCGCGTATATACGCAACTACAGATAAGGAAACCAGTGTATACCATGCAGACTTATAATTTAATTTATTCTACAGATGTTGATCACTAATCTATGCATCATAACCATATAAACAGTAACCAAGAACAATAAAATAGAGCAGAAGACAATCCCACACAAGAACACAAGATATAAAGTGGAAACCCAATGTGGGTGAAAACCACTTGCTGCAATTCGTCTCTATCTTCTTTTAATTAGAAACTTCTTTTTACAATGTTTTTGTATTGGTGCAGACTTATACTAGTACGCACGCTTCTACCCGCAGAAGCCTACAACCTTCTCTCATTCTCCAACTTCTCCTAGAAGGGAGCTACAACCCCCTTAGCTCTTGTACTAGTTCAGGTACTAGTACGTAGGTGCTGACCTACAGAAGGCTACAACCTTCTCTTTCTTCCAGGGACCACGTTTCATATATTTTCAAACTGAATCCATGAATAACATCAATCAAACATCAAGTATCTCTGCATCAACCAATCTCCTTTTCACAAGACAAAACTGAATCAAATAGTCACTTTTCTGAAATGTTGTACCCGGACAATAGTAACAGTCACCAGACACCAATTCTGAACCCAGAACACTGCAGTAATAAATATAAGCAACTAGAACATATTTCAAGAGACGTATGCTACTTCAATATTTAGAAACCTGCGTGAGCTGTTTAGATTTGCTGAACTAACGTGTATACGCGCCTCTGATGAGTTGAACCTGTGTACAGATCTATAAAGGATAATTCACTCTTTCAAGTATTCAGATATTAGTTATACCCAAATTATCAGATTTATAGATCAAGCATGCACCAAATATAACAGATCAAAAACCACTCAAAGATACTACTATTCAAGACTTGAGATTTTGACCCATCAATAGAACTTATCCTTCTCCTTGTGCTTAGGTTCCTCCTTTATTCAGATCCAGCTATGCACCATAACCCAATCACAAGTATTCCAGATCTAGCTCTGCATCAGATATTCAATACTTTAGATGTTACCATTGCTTAATGATCCCCTTCCACTTTTATAGTCTTAGCCATTTTACAATACCACAGTCCAAAACCATAACAAATCAATACCATGGACTCAATACTTGGGTTCAACACTTCGGACGAGATACCATGGTCCAAAACCATAGGTTCAAATACCAAGGACTAAATACCACGGACCAAAAATAAGTTCTCCCACATGTATGCGCTTTTTCTTGCGTGAAAGTACGTGTATACGCATATGCGTCTTTTTATCGTCTGACCCGCGTGTATACTCGGCTTGGTCAATGTGAACCTGCGTATATATCTTTTTCTTTCATTCTGAGAGCCTGAACTATGATCTATCATTAGAGTGAGTTGCCATCAAGAACAACACCTATGTCATAGCGCCAATCCTGTGTCATAATGCCAACATTAGGAAGTTCCCATATGTGCTACTTAGTCAATGTCTTAAGCTCCCTAAGATCCTTCCTCTTTGAAATAAATCCTTGGATCTCACTCGCAATCCAATTCTAAGGAAGGTGAGAGAATCTTGCAAGGAAATAGGTATGAAGTGCTAGCCAAAGATGGAAAAGAGTACAATAATTTTCCCTTGAATATTCATATGGAAGAAAAGGGTAAATATGAAGAGATGATTCCTTTAGAATATGTCCTAGTTCTACAACAAATATTTGGAGGCTCAAATCTAATTAAGGAGGTCACCCTCAAGCACATTTTGGTCCATTATGTAGCCCTTTTTCCCATCCCTTCACCTAGATCAATTGATTAAAGATAAAAAAAAGGCATAAACCAAAAATTTGTGGTAAGTAGGATGTCTAAGAGGGTTGGAAGTAAGCCATATTAAGATAATAAATAAGATCAAGTTGAAAAAGATAAGGAAATCGGTACCCAAAAAATAATAGAAGGCATACATAGCAGGGGTATCAAAAGCACAAGAACTCAAAGTGGATTTTCTCCTGCAACGAAGAGCCCTTAAAAGCTCTAGTAAATAATGAAAATCCTCTCCTGGAATTGTAGGGGTTTTGGAAGTGAAATAAGATAGGTTTGATAAGGGATATAATTATAGAAGAAAAGGTGCAAATACTCTTGCTTTAGGAGAGAAAATTACATGAATTTGACATCCTTCAAAAAATTAGAATTGTATAGCATGGTTGTTGTGCTAAGGCAGTGAGTTCCAAGGGGGCTTCTAAAGGAATTTGCATTGTGTGTTCCTCCTACATTTTAAAATTGATTTAGGTTAGTCCCTTGCTTCATTAGCTAGTGATATTTCTCATTCACTCCCCCCCAAGAAAAACTTTCAATATTATTAATGTGTACATGCCATTGGCATACATAGAAAAGGTTTCTTAATGGAACACTTTTAGTGTTTTCAAGGAGATAAAATGGGATTCATATTGCATCTTCGTAGGGGACTTTAACACCACCCTACACTATTGAGAACAAATGGGGTCAGTTTGTAGGGACCCTTCCTAAGAAAGAATAGAGGAACTCTCCTCTTATTTATATTTTATTGATCTAAAGTTGTATAAAGGTAAATTCACATGAGAAAATTGTAGGCTAGATCTAGGGAATATTCCTATGAGACTAGATCGATTCCTAGTTCATAATTATTTCTTAGAAGATGACCTAAATTTATCCTCTCATATTCTTTCCTAAAGTGAATCTAGTCACTGACCTATAACCCTATTTGTAACTCCTCAAGAAGACTATGGTTCGCTCCCATTTTGATTCACCCCCCTCTAGATAGAGGACCTTGAGTTTTCAATATATTCTCTCAATCTTGGTGCCATTGGATTGAGTGATATCTAGGTCAGATCTAGGAGAATATGCACTCTAAGCTAGAGCTAAAAACCTAGGCCAAATATAGACCTCAAACAAGGGCCCTTGAAATTATAAGCCTCAAAATGCAATTGGAGGAAATTCAAATTCACCTCGAAAAGGATATAGTTTCACTTGATATTTTAATGAAACATAAAAAGAGTTGTTGGGCGTGGGATCCCCCAAGGGAAGTTTTGGGGCTTAAAGCCTAGATTTTGACTAAATTCGATGTACAGACTCTGCGTTTTGTGGGCGCGGAGTGTGAGCTTGTAAATAAGTCATAGGGTTGTCTGCCCTCATTTTTGTAATGTAATGTCGGCTTTAGAGATCTACCCATGGCCCACGAACCATGGGTATGTATAAATAGAGTGAGGCTCTAAGTTGTAAAGTAGTTTTAAGAAAAAATTAAGGATGAATAATTGAGTCTTATCCAAGTGTAGAGTCGAGCCTTGGATTGTAGAGTAGGACAAGGCTCTACAGCTGATTGCGCAGAGGCCTAGTAGTCCGCAGCTGAGTGCGTGAACCCTTGTAGTTGAGTGCGCAAGGTGAATTGAGTTTGTAACCGTTGGAGAAGTAATAAAGATAAGTTTCATATCATTTTTGTGTATCTTTTTCCTATTTTGTGCATTGAATGTATTGGGTATAAATTGCAATTTCATTGTTTATATGGTGCACGAACTTATATGATTATGTTGATTAAGTGAATATAAGATAAAGTATCTGTTTACGTGAAGTTAACTAACAATTATAAGAAGATAAGTAAGATACGCAGTGTAATTTGGGGAAATAGCTTAGATTGCTGCCATAAGCAGCATGAAAGCACCTCAACCCCCGGTGAGGGCTGCATGAAAGCAATTATAACATATCACGAAGGTATCACAGGTTAGGATAGTGCGCAAAGTGACCTGCACAAAGGTATTCACAGTTGGACTAAATCGACCCCTCAAACATCTCCAGGGTGCGGAAACTTGGTTCCAGCATCCACCCATACTGCTTCGGGTGAGACTTCAGTCCGTGCACTGCGGGTTGTTGCCGAAAGGGCCAATAGTGTAGGGATTTGTTTGGCTAATTAACTCTGAACCTAGGTCAAGCCCCTTCAAGCCAACAAATGGTTTCGTTGCCGGGACCAGAATCTGCATAGAGATGTATGATGCCATATCATTGGAATCAAACTAAGAAGGAAATTGAAGGTTGGTTGGACAAGAGAATTCACGAGTTCGCGGTGCAGGAGAACAAGAATCCACGACTGACAAAATAAGAGTGGTTAGACTGCTACCTGTACACAGTAATCCATGAGATCCTTTTCGCATCTTTCCCTACTGAGCTGTACGAGTGGATCACGAAGCTAGCAGATAGCCAAGGAAGGTGGAAACTCGATGGTCCTATTGTGTGGACACCAGAGTTGCTGCGCAGATTGGAAGCATCGGAGGATAATATCACACGTGTTGTTGATCACTGGCTCGATCGAATTATAGGAGGATTCATTACTGAGTTCGCGGTAGACACTTCAGTTAGCTATAGCGAGGCAGAGCAACGATTTCTCAAAGGACCGCGAGGTAACTACGTAAAGTATCTGATACTTGGATTAAAATGTTATTATGTGAAAAAAGGTTTATGCAATTACCTTGATGTTCAGAGCTACACGAAGTGGAAAAACCTGCAGAAACAAAGGAAGTAAGGGACTAGAGAATACCCCTTTGATTTCACCTCCGCAAGGGGACAAGGAAGAGCTCGTGAAGGTCTCACCATGAAGTGTGATCCATTTGATAAGGCAGAGGATTCCACGCATGCCACCCCCACCCACACCGCCACCAGCTTCACCACCATCACCTCCATCTTCACCCTTACCACCTCCGCCACCATCGCGAGTCAATATGGAAAGCACGATAAAGTTTCCTGTGTTCAAGGGAGTGGGAAATGAGGATCCGGACCAATTTTGGTTCGTCGTAAGAGCCGTATGGGTAGCGCAAGGAGTTACAGATGATAATATAAAGAAAGCGACATTAGTTAGTGCCCTGAAGGACTGCGCACTGAACCTGGTATATTAAGCACTCCAATGATAATCCAAATGCAGGAATCACAGATATTCAAGCAGCACTAAACAGAGAATTTAGTAGGCCGAAGTCTGAAGCACAGTTGATCATTGGGTTCAAAGAAATCACAATGCTACTAGGTGAGACTCCTTGGGAGTTGGATTAGAGGCTGAAGTGTATGATTCGCGAAGCTAATATGAATCTGACAGATGGACAACATCACGAATGGTTTGTAGCATCGCTAACACCACATTTAAGAAGCACACTATCGTAGAAGAGGTTAACGACTCAGGAAAAGGCCTTAGAGATCGTGATGAGGCTTCAAGAGACCCTGATGCAGGATCCGAACTTAGGAGTTTATCAGATCCACGCGCAGTTGAAGAACTTATGCCTTTAGATGCAGAGTCTGAAATAGGACAGAACAACTTGATTAGAAGTGCGCAAAGAGGTGTGGTGCGTAAAATGCAAGGGTCAGGGTCATGATAAGGACCACTACCCGGTGTTCATGAATTACCTCGTGAGAGGAGGACCGATGCAGTTAACACCGGAAGCGCAAGCAGGTCCTAGCACGACACCTGCTTTGTGGTGCGCGATTTGTCAAATAGGAGGGAAACATGCTACGGAAAACTGCCATTTGTTACAGATGTATACACAAAACTCGCAACAATTGTTCTATAACTTTTGTATGTCGGTGGGACACGATGAGTGCACTTGTAGGAGTTATGAGTTGATGATGGATAAAACTCCCACCTACAAAGTTCAGGCCAAAACGCGACCCCTAGACCAGAACGCAGGAGTGGCGCGAATAGGATTTCAGGGGCGCAGACAAGGCTGAGGCGGAGGAGGACCTGGAAGAGGTCGCGGACAACTGATATGCTACAATCGTGGAGGGTTGAGACACTATGCCCACAATTGTACGAACCCAAAGCATCCATCGTGTATGTACTGTACCTTGTTCGATCATGAAAAGAAAGATTGTCCTATGTTGATAACTAGGATACGCGACAAGGGAGCGCTACCACCTCCCCCGACTCAGAACCTACAGATGATGAGGTCTAAGCTGAGAGAGGAAGATCCAAATGTGAACATTGTGCTCCGAAGTGGAATCGCAATAGGAGATGACAAAGGCAAACAACGTGAAGATAGTACTTGGGTTCGCAAAGCTGCGGTGAAAGAAGCGGAGTTTGATTTGGAGCGCGCTAAGGAAACCTTCATGGAAGCTAAGAAGAGCTTCATTGATGCCTCCACTTCAGGAAGCAAGGATAGACTGGAGCCAGAAATGGACCCATCTATGCTTACAACGTTCCTGGAAACATGTATGAAGTTACTGCGTGATAATAAGGCTGTTACACTGAAATTTGTCACCATGACTATCTGCAGTTAATATGGCTCCATCAATAGTCATATTATCCTCCTTGTCAAGCATAATACCTCTGCTCTTCATGTCAAGCTTCAAAAAAGAGAGAAAGTCACTAAAAACATGTTTATCTCTGGGTACGCAGGTTCTCTCTACCTTGCCTGCGTGTACGCATCCCAAACTCATTGTACCTG
>APFE030288428.1:78626-92821 GCA_000404065.3 Pinus taeda | reverse complement strand
CTCTAGCTTCTAGATGCGTAGCTTGAACAGATACCTCATCTATACTAGTGGGATTAAACATGAGGATAGTGTGCCTCATGTAGCTGTGTAGACCACCTATGTACTTCAACAGGGTCTTAGGTGAGTCTAATGAAATTCCTAGAATCAAAGCTCTTTTCCTAAATTCTTGGGTGTAACCTTGTACACTTTGCCCTTTTAATTGGCGAAGAGTTTGGCATCTCATCATGGCTTGCTGCATGTAAGCTAGTGGATAGAACTACTTTTTGATTGCAGAAACAAATTCACTCTAGACAGAAAGAATCTTACCATGTTTCTTCATGTCAACTTGGGTCTGCCTTCTTACCATACCAAGGCAATGCCTCCAAGGCATATGCTGGCCAACTGAATCTTACTCTTGTCTGAGTTGATACTCTGCACTCTACAATAAACATCAATTTGTCTAATCCAATTATCCAGCTTCTCTACATTTAGTTCTCCATCATATACTGGTAAATCAAATTTAACATCTAATTTAATCAAAGATGTCTTCTTTTTATGTTTAGGGCTATTAGGAGGTGTGAGAAAGTTTTCTTCTTTCCCTTTGCCTTTTGAGTGGTCATGGAGGGGAGATTCTTCTTCTCCTTTTTCTTTGGAGTGTGATGAATCTTCATCTTTACCTTTCTTAAACTCCCTATACATTTCCTCTACCATGGACCTCATGGCCAGGAAATTATCTATGAATTAGGGGTCTGGTCCCAAGGGACTTTCTTCTGACATTTTCTTCTTAGGACAGACTCTTCCGATTTCCCGGTTAGTTTCGAACAACTCTCCTTCTCCTAATTTAAGCTTTGATCTAGTGAGCATTCAACAACAAAATCTAGCACAAGCTTGTCTAACCTTAAACAACCCAGAAGCTCTGATACCACTTGATCTGAAATCACTCATAAATGATCTTAGTTAATTAATGAAGGTATTACAGACTTATGTGCTGGGGTGTGTCTATGTTATTTTATGCAACGGATCGATAAGATTGCGAAGTACACAAACATTGAAACAGTAAGAGAACATAGTAAGCAAATACATAAAACACAACAAGCTTAATAAGGAGTTCACCCAATCCTCTTGGGCTACGTCTCCTGGTCCAACCCTCAGTGGTGGCCTTTCTATTATGTCTTAAAAAGCAGAGTTTTACAATAGTGAGCTCAAATTGAGTCTCACTTAACAGACGATGATCAATAGGGCTGTGGTTGGATCCCCCAAGTCTCTAGAGTACACAGACTCCCCTTACTGAATCTCGACCTCAACTAGTCTCAGTGGTATGAATCCAATTTGGTGCTCGATACCTGATAGGTATACACAGAAGAGTTGCTTGAACCTCTCAAGCCTTCTCTGCTGTTCATAGACTCTCAGACTCTCTCTGTCTCTGTCTGCTCGATGCTGCCTTTGCTCTACAGGTCAGCTCGGCATCTCTATTCTCTCCAATTTTTGCTTCTCTTTCTCTTTTTCTCTCTTTCTTGCCTCCTCTCTTGCTTTCTCTGTCCGTTCGTGGCTTTAAGCCAATTTACTCGCTGACTGTTCGTTTCTGCTCCCCGACTCTCTGGATCTCCTACCTTTGTCCGCTGGAATTCCCCTGTTCTGCGTCATCATCATTGTAACACTTCACAGAGAGGTGGCCACCTGTTTCCTCACAAACTGAGTCTCAGTTCTCATTGAACGGTCGTTATTTCTGTTGCTCCAAGATTGCCCGTGAAACAGATTCCTCTGCCAACTCATTGGTCATGTCGGATCTCAAATCTTATCCATCTCAGCCTATTTCCCTGTCGAATCTGGTCACCCATCGGATTGCTTCTCCGCCGTTGATCTGGGGCCTCCAAATCCTACGGTTTCCGTTCATATCGCGCGGGTAAGTAGCATGACCTTTACCCGCGTGATGAAAGCGATTTTCTTTCTCATCCGTTCGATGCGTGTCACCCGTTGTATGGAATCGGGCGGGACTCGGTCGAACCTGCTTACCGCTTGAAGGCCTTCCGATATCCTACCGGTTTTAGCACGGGGCCCGCCTTCTAACGAAATCGGCAATTTCCGTACGATTCTATGAATTTCCCCGTGACCAAGCGCTCGAGGCTTTCCTTCACTAAGGGGGATGCCCTGCGATACGTGATTAGCACTAATCGCGTATCAGAAACTGCCTCCATTTTTGGATCTAACTTCCTGTTTTGCTAATTTGTGCCAGCATGCGGTTACCATGGGCCAACGGTTTGCGCGCTTTGACCGAGGGTCCTCATTGCTCCGTGCTAACCTCAAATTGCCATTGTTCAGAGGTTATTTCTGATAAGCTCGACATCCATAGCACTTTGAAACTTTGGTATGAGTTTTACAGAGTTTAGGAAACTGTAAGAGTGTTTGAGGACAATTCGTATCACAAATAATGATGAATTGAATGGTTTCTACCATAAAATGATTAGAATGTATTGGTCTTTGTTGTACCAAAATGTGATAGTAGTATGAAATGCAACAATTGAAGCAACCTCGATGTTCTGTCTTTGGACAAATATTTTTGTGTTTCTCTATATTGTGACAAAAATATTTAATCCAATTAATTTTTGTGGACCAAAACAATCTAGCATCGAACGAACAATTTTGATAGCCCTGTGCCTATCATTAAATGTGTATCAAGTTGGTTGCCAAAACTTTGGTGGAAGGTAAAAGGTGTTTATTTGTGGGGTTGGGCTTGACAGACACAAGCGACTTTAGCTTGAGCATGATGATAAAATGTACATTTCGACAACTTGTTAATGAACAATTTCGTATTCCTTTAGTGTATCTTTGCACCTTTAGGGGCAATTGCTAGTTTATGTTTTTTTATGGAAAATATTGATGTTGAGGCGTTTAGACTTCTGTGATCCATAACATTGTTTAGAGAATTTTCGGCGAAATCACATAAACAATCTTTTGTCGACGCGTTTCGTACCAACCAGTGTGGTTCATCATCAGGACAAGTTGAAGAACCAATCCAGCTTCGCTTGTTAAATAGAATGTGCAGAGACTCCAACGGCTATATTGCCAACGACTAATTTTGACCTAATGACCCAAGTCAAACCATCAACATTCTTCCTAGCCTCCTCAATCCCCTTTTTGTTAGGTCTTAGGGTTTCTTTTCTCCCTCTCCTTAAGATTGGTTTTCGGTGGTTGGTCCCCTTTTTCCCGAGTTTTTTTCCCCTTTAATCCTAGCTCCTATAGTATTAGTATGGTTTAATAGGTTTAGGGCTAATTATTGTATTAACCTTATTTCTTTTATGTTATTATTGGGTATATTATAATTAGATTAATTATACTCTTGAAATAGTTTTATTAGATTTTTGTTTTCATAATTTCAATATTTAATTACTAATATTCCTTTAGATTTGAAATAATTATTATTAGCCTAGAACATTCTTTGAGTCCCTTTTCCTAATTTCATGTATATTGGTTATGTTGGTGGTTTGACTTGGGTCATTAGGTCAAAATTAGCTGTTGGCAATATAGTTGTTGGAGTCTCTGCACATTCTATTTAACAAGCGAAGCTGGATTGGTTCTTCAACTTGTCCTGATGATGAACCACACTGGTAGGTTCGAAACGCGTCGACAAAAGATTGTTTATGTGATTTCGCCAAAAATTCTCTAAGCAATATTGATGCTGTATTTGAAATTTTATATATAATTTTTAATATAATTTTTTACATAATAATAACGATAATTTAATTTTAAGATATATAAATAAATATTATATGTATGTCTATCTTAAATGGGGTTTATGATATTATATAACACATTTTCTATATACATGATTTTGGAGAGTTTTTAACTCTATACACATTTAAATTAATTTAAAATAGCTATCAATTAATTTTTACATTAAAAACAAGTATTAAAGCAACAATGCTATATATTACACTTATTTTTATTTAATATAATCAAAATGTCTAATTAACATAATATAATATAAAAACACATTACAACATTTTTTCTATACGGAACTAGATAACATCTCTCAACTTAATATTTATATTATGTTTAAAAAATTAAATAAAAAACAAATCAATTTAAACTTAAAATATAAGATGCTTTTCGATTAGCTTTGGTCCCATCAATTCCACGTCATGTCAGCGTACAAAATAGATCCATTTGGCATCCATGATGCAAAAGGAATCCCTTTAGCTATAAAGATTACATATTCAAACTCTACATCAATATTCATGTACTAAATAATGTCGTTTCATTTTTTTAATACTATTAGTTGCGGAGTATTTATGAATTTTCTATAACAATATATAAAAGTAATATTTTAATATAATTAATTGAATTATATTTTTTAATAATTATGTTTTAAATATATTTTAATATTTATTATTATTGACTTTTTTTTATATTTTAAGGTTTAAATATGGAAATAATTATATTTACTTTATTTTTTTTCAATATGAATTGAGATTAATATAAAGATTAAATTTGGTATATAAATTTAATTTAGTTAGGGATTTATTTGGATTCTTTAATTTATTTTTTTGTCCTGACGGATGAACCACACTAGTTGGTTCGAACGCGTACGACAAATGTCTTGTCATGTGATTTAACGTAAGGGATTATTTGGATTTCTTTAAAATTTATTTTTGTGTTTGAAAAATATTAAGAGAAGCATTTCAAAATCACCACAATTTTGATGAGTTAGAAGAATAGGAAAGTTGGTAAATGCAACAAATATTTTAAAACCGAGATTTAATGTGGATTTGTGTTTGATATTCTACAAGAAAATGCTCTTCATCTTCAACTCTCTTGTTATCACAAAGATGACAAATTATTTCTTGCCACAATGTTTTGAAATTTGTAAGATGCTCAATTGTTCTATAGAACTAGCGAGAATTTCTTTTTATTTTAACAATGTTAATTTTCTTCTTTACACTAATCAAAATATAAATACTTTTCATATTTTAGATTGGGTTGATACTCATTATACTATATTTATTTTCTTTTGCAATCAAATTTGTTATCACATCATAATTTCTTTTTAAATCTAGATCTTTTGGATATTTTCGATTGGGGTTGATGCTCAAATTTGTTATCACATCTCAATTTCTTTTTAAATCTAGATCTTTTGGATATTTTAGATCGGGGTTGATGCTCAAATTTGTTATCACCTCACAATTTATTTTTAAATCTAGATCTTTTGGATATTTTAGATTGGGGTTGATGCTCTTTTTCAAAAGAAAAAATAACAAGAAAATAAATCTAGGCAGATCAACCCAAAGAGGATATTTTAGATTGGGGTTGATTCTCTTTTTTCAAAAGAAATAATAACAAGAAAATAAATATAGGCACAGATCAACCCAAAGGGAGCAGGATCTATCTGCTGGTCAAACAAACAATGTCTAACCCCAAGAACGTCGAGGATATTTGACCCCGTGACCTCCCAACTAGCAAGGTACTTAGTAACAAAAACTCCACCAATCAAGCTAATGCTTGAGGCCTCATTATAATATCTTTATTTTCTTTTGCAATCAAATTTCTTATCACACCACAATTTCTTTTTAAATCTAGTTGTAATAATATTTTTAATACTATCTTTATTCTCTAATATAATCTCTTGTTGCATTCCCCAACAATTTAGCAAAAACTAGGTATCTATGCAAACCATATTTAAGTCGAAAGTGGTTTTAACTAATATTTATAATAATTTTATGAAATCTTTTATTTTCTATAATATTTAACTTATTATGGTAAATTAGTTAAAATGGTAAACAACTTATTTTTGCGAAAAAAAAATAAAATAAGATATTCATTTTGAAATTATAAATTTCTTCTCCATTTACTTTATATAAGTCCAATTTCCTCTACATTTAGTTTATATAAGGTCCCATTAATCACCGAAAATTAAAAAAAAAAACCTTAAATATTAAATTCCCACAAAACAAAAGTTAAATGCATACTCAAAGAAACCCTACCAAGTAGACCAAGAATGGTGGGAGAATTTGGTGTTAGATCTATAACTAATGACAACACACTTAAGTACTTTGCAACATTGTACCCCATGTGGTTTGTCTTCCTCTACAACCATGACTGGGAGCATGCACCTTAATCACAGATGTCACATGGAATCATTTCTAAAGTATAACGCATGTGGTGTACGTTTTTCATAGGGTTTAGGGTTGGGTCCATTTGGACTCATGGCAAATGTCATGTAACTTAGAATACACAACTTCTCATCACAAAGTTACAAATAATTTATTGTTCCATTGAGCAGAAGGTATTAAATATTACAAGGGACTTTACACATTCCATATATAAACTTTAAATCTGTATCACGTTATATGACTTTCAACACATGAACAGTATGGTTTTGACCTTGGTGCATTTTAATTTTTTCACTCGTCGCCACTACTAGTTCATATTAGAGGTCAATGATAGTGAAATAAATATATTAAAACAAAAAGCCAGATATGCATCTGATTGCAAAGGATCGTGCGTACTTAAAAAAATCAAAGGCGAGTAACATCAAACAGCCTGATTATGCGTCTTTAACAATGTCACCTTAAAGGACATTTAAAAATGGTACGACCGGACTTTCTTATCCAATAATTAAGTGCTTAATCTTTTTATTTAGGGGATAATAAACTTTAACATCCACTTGTATAGCTTTAAAAGTTACATTATTTTTCAAGAATTTAATATTTAATATATATTTGTAGTTTGGTAGGTTTTTTCATATAATTTATATATAAAAAGTAGGTTATATCCACATTTCATATGATAAGGTAGTTTCAATCTGCCTAGTGGGAAACCAGGTCTCTTGGCCACCTAATAGCATGATAAGTCATCTAGAAACAAAAAATAATAAGTCTTACTAGCCACGCTATATATGTCTGAGTGTCTTTGTTATTCCTAGTATCTAGATACCTATAAACATAACTGACAACATTCCTAAAAATTTGAAACTGCTTCATACAAAAACTACAAATAGGGGTGCACTGTCACTCTACTCATTATCGGTGGAATCAACAGGAGCGGGGTACTTCATAGTAGAGCCTAGCAACTTCGTGTGAGGAATACATGGGATGTGTTGCTCGATGCAGTTGAGGCGTCCATTTTGTTGTTGCAATTGGAATTGGATCTTTTGAAACTCCTTCGTATAATCTGAGTGCCTATGGGATGACATATGCATGCTTGCTAGAAACTTCTCCAGGGCTTTAGCTAGAAGGCTCTTCATCATCCAGTATAAGTGGATCATTTGCTTGCATTCAGTGGATCTTCCGCAGGTGTGTTGGGGTTAGGAACTAGTCTTTGCCACTCGTCCAAATCAATTTCCAAACTTTCCTCTTTCTCCTTAATCTCTTATTCCCCATTATGCTATGAGTTTTCTAACCAAGGTCGAACTGCTCGAATGATACACCTGAGTTTCTTCTTGGATAATCCTAGATGTCAATTTACGCCCACACACAGTCCCCCCAGATGAGTTGGGGTGACTGACTTGAGAAGGGACACTTTCCTTTTTTTCTTCCGACCACAGGCTCCCTAACCATTCTTTCCTTTACCAGAGGCACAGACCATTTCGACGCACTTGCAAGTCAATAATTTACTGCCTCTATATCTGGAAGCTGACCCGAATAGAATGTAGACTCGGGAGTAAGAAACTACCAGGGGTTTCTCCAACCCTGGACACCTGCCAACAAAATTGCATAAGAGACCAAGAAAATAAGGAGCCAAATCGAGAGCTTGCCATCGACAGGCGACCAACATAGAGCTATGGTCCTGCGACTGCCATTGCTCCAAAATTGCCCGCAAAGGTCGGGCCTATTCTTACAAACTAAATTATCCACATGTATACACCTAGAAGGTGCCAAGTCAAGCCCATCTATAATCGATTCAAGCAAAAGACCTGTATGCTAGAGAAATAAAGAGTAGTAGAACCTTGAACTGCCCCTAGGCTAGGTCCCACACACAACCATGTGTTGTAACCATATTCCATAAACCATTAACACATGGATAGAACTGACACAAGACGCTTCACACAGTTCTGACCATACCATGACATTGTGCCCAAGAAGATTGGGCCAGTAAGCAGGGTTGTCCATAGACCAAAACTTTAAATAATCAGGGTCCTTAAAAACCAAGCAGGGTTGTCCATAAACCAAAACCATAACAAATCCAACATAATGAAGGTAGGGAGCACAACGAAAACCTGAGCAGCCCATAGGCCAAACCCCGCGTAAACCCATGTGCAATAGCCAAATTTCATAAATCATTGACACAAGAACACAAAAGACTAGAGACTCGACACACAAAAATGACCCAACCATGCTGCAATCCAGAGAAATACTTTTCCATTCACACCTGACCTAACAATGTTCCATTCACCCCAAATACCCGAAGACAGAGATGAAGATCCATAGATGCAGGGATAACATTATTAAGATTAGATACATACCCGCGATAGAGACCTTGAAGAGGAGGAGACTGAGCCAACGTCTTCCCCAGGACGAGCAACCTGAACCAAATCCACAATGAACAGACCACACATACCAACTTACCAAATGCGATGAAGGGAAAAATTACCTTCTTGACCTTCTTAATGCCTCTGCCACCTTCCGGGTCGACATTTAACCCTTGCATGTGCACCACCACTTCTCCAAGTGTTGCATGCATGTGGAGAATGGCCTTAAATTTCCTTGGGATCTGCATTAGAGAGTGGGTCGGGACATACCCATTGAATCCATCTCACACCCCGATCGGGTAATATTATTTATTACTATATAATAATTATATAATATAATTTAATATTATTAATTTCAATTTATTATAAAAATAGTTAAATTTATTTTTTGAATATAAAATAATGATGAGATATGTTTTAAACATTGTATGCATAATGATTTATGTAATTATTATCCTTTTGATTTGGATTCATTACACTTATCTTTGTACTTAGACTCAAATAAATTTCATAAAAATGATTAAGCAATAACAAAAAATATTGTTCTTTTCATCGAAATCACATCACTAAGAATTGTCAATTTATGTGCGTTTATTGTTTGGACTATACAAGCTCAATATGAATCATTATCAAAACTTGTTTAAGTGGCTTTCACACAACTTGAAATATTGACAACTTAGGGTCTCCATAAGTACCTCCACCATGATATCAAGTCCTAGTTCATGTTAGGCAACTGCCCCCACCCACCCCCCCCCCTCCTCCCTCACCGCCCCCAACCCCCCTCCCACCTCCAACTTACAATGAATAAACATCTACATAGTGCAAATCATATCGCTACAATCATGGATATTATCATATTTTATATACATGTAAAATATGAAGACACACAATACCATAACAACAAATGTATCCTTTACAGGCCATGTGATTATAACATTACCACTTGCCTTGAGTTGCAAATTTAAAATATCAATCAAATTGAAGTGATCCCAATCTATAATGGAAATATGCTCAATATGAAGGCATAAACATGACCCTACCAAGTCCATGCATATGAAACCGTTGATTTTACTAAGCACACATATCCATGTATACACTAAACAAATCATAAGGGTCATGCGTCCAACATCGTGACTCCATCTACATAAATTGTTATCGATATCACAAGAGGCCCACATGTGTAGAAGCACACTAGAATAGAGGTAAAGACATTTTAGTCCCAAATATCCTAAAACTTGAAGACATTTTTCACTAGGTAACTTAACTAATCAATTAAAGGAAGTGGTCATTAATTCAAAAAGTGAAAGATAAAGTCAATAGGGAAAAAAAACTTAGTGCAATAAAGAAAAAAATGATATAAAAGTTTTAAATCCCATTCAACCATTACCCCACCCATCGTTCACATTTAATTGTGATCAAGTTGGATTCTAGAAGGTGATTTATCTCCTAACATCCATATATGAATTAGACAAGGTTCCACCTTCAAATAAAACTATTTCAACTACACTTACATGTATTGCAAATATGGACACAAATGTATGATCTAATTTACTAATGTTTTAGATGATAATTGTAAGGCCTCCACCTATGGATGACAGGGCGTGGAGCTTGTCACAAAAGGTTGCAATGCAAGACATTGCCTACATGATAACTGAATGGAGTGGTGAACCATTCCATATTGTCTTTATACAAGTTGGGATGCCTTGGGCACACAAATTAGATGTGTGGACACAAGGGGTTGAAGGTCACTTAGTCATTGGAGTTACTTTTAAGAACACTTGGGCACACTTTTCGTGCACACTAGGTACAATTAGGTGCACTTGTTTGATGTGGATGATTAGTCGATAAGGCATTGAAGGAATAAAATTTTATGGATGGCACTTGGCTCCACCTTAAAGTGAAGAGGATTGCAAGTTTAAGGCTTAGTCTCATATGATAGGAGGACACCCCAAAGGTGCTAAGGATAGAAGAAACAATGCTCATTAACACTAGAGTAAAAGAGATCCATGGTTTGTACTAAGTTCAAGGTTGGCACAATAGGATAAGAGAAGAGGATAGGGCCTACTAGAGGTAGACTTGTGGTTTCTTTAGGGGTTGGATTGGAAATTATCGTAGGAAATTGTGCCTTGTATAAATGTAGTCGATAAATGACTTACAAGAATTTCGTTGTACTCCTTTATTATACATTGTAGCATTCTTCATATAAATAATGTTAAGGCATATGCCATAGGTGTTGCCTATGCTCCTGTATTGTGGTTGCTTTACTTGGTTGAATGCTACATTCCTTGCTTTATATTGTGTTGGAACTAAATTTCTCTCTTTCTGTTGGACTTTGTTATGCATCTAACATATCATGGCTTAAGGAAAAGTTATGGGAAGATCTTAAGTGAGGACGTGTAGTCTAGTTGTATTAAGCATGGGTTGGTTAAGCCACTATGGCTAAGGTAGTGCAATGCCACATGATTGGAGATGAAGAAAAGAAAAATCTTAGATAAGACTCTTAGGTTCAAGACATGTTGTATTAGAGCTTAATTTCTTTAAGAAAATGATTTCAAAACTTTGTTGGAGACTCTTCACCATGTTCAAAACATAAGAAATAGGTTGGGAGTGTGGTTTGACCAATTTGATGTTGGGAAGTTGGATTTGTCGGAATGGTTGGTGGCATTTAGTATGTTGGCATTGATGTCAACTAGATTAGCATTGAAGTTAGTGGCAACAGATGTTGGCATTGATGTGCCAAGCTAGGGGGTGTCTCATGGTTGTTGCAATATTTTGTATAGAATCACCATAGTAGCAAGATTAGTGGAGAAGCCATAAAAAATGACTATGATGGCTAGGAGTCTTAGACATTGGAGGATATTCTACCTTAGGTGTTTAGCTCAAATTCCCTTGGAAGTGGCATAGTTGGAAATTTATTAGAGAGATCTTTCCAACGGTATGCTAAAGTCGGAAAATGGCCCCTTGGATAAAAAGTTTTGGCAATTCAAAGTAAGGACTTTAAAGACATAGGAATAGTGTCGGGAAGCCTGAAGGTTGATTTAAAACAGATCTAGGATAACATTGACCCTAGGTAATAGGAACAGTGCCTAGAAGCCTGGAAACCTCGAAACTCGAAAGCCAGTTGACAACAAGTGGAGGTTGCTTAGAAGCTCGGAAACCCAGAAGGTTAGAAGCTCGAAAGTTATTATAATTTATTGTCGAGTATTGCAATGGGACCGACAGATGAAGGTATGTAGAGAGACTGACATGTGTAAAGTGGACCAAGGCCAAACCTCCAATAACAACACACGAAGGAAGATGAGTGGGCATTGGAAGTGGTTCACACAAGTGGGCCATACCTAGAAGCCCGCAAGCCCATAAGGAGTATGAAATCCATTTTATAAAAATTCATGGGCATGTAGGTACTGAGATAACGAAATATTTTGTTGGTATTTAAAAATTTCGTCAAATAACGAAAGGTGCGTCCATGAATTGGTTTTGCCATGGTTTCATGTGTTTTGGTGACTGAGGGCCTTTACACTATGAACAAAGGAAAAAACTACGACAAGTTTTTGAGGGACTTCGATCCAAATAAAAAGAAGAGGGCACCAACATAGGGCGACATTGAAAGTGGTGCACACTAGTGGGCTAGTGCTCAGAAGCGCGAAAGCCTGTAACCCTTATGAAATGTTATTTGGGAAAAAGTTATAGGCATCAGTGCATCCGAGCCTCCAAGTCAGTATCACCATATGTTTAAAGGCATGGATGAGTCAAAAACTTCGGAGAGAAGTCATCCATATTCAGGGGTTATTCCATAATTGGTCATGACCATAGCTATATAAGTAGAAGCTCGGGACAACAGGTAAATGCGCACAAAAGAGTTGGTGGATGGATTAATGACGATCTTCAAGAGATCTAGATTAAAGACAGAGAGGACCACAGTCTGCATAATGGATTAATGAATCTCGATCCATACAAAACAAGTCCTCCCTAAACTCACTTGCATGCCAAAAGGAATTAAATGAAGAGAATGGCTGAGGGACACCATAACAATGAATTTATGGGCTTTGGTGGCGTGTTGTAGCGACAACAAGAAGGAGAGACACACTAGAAGCATGAGATTGAGCACTACAAGCAATTAATTACCATGGGGAGCCTTGATGTAGTGTGAAGGTTGACTGAGAATTCATTCTTAGTACGAGAGACACTCAAATACCCATTCTGTGATTTAATGCAACTACGATGGTTGAGTGAACGAAGCCCATTTGTAGAGTTTAATGTGTTTGCAGAAGTTAGGCAACTTGATGCAACAAAAACATGGGAAACGATGATGGTGAATGCTTTCAAACAACATGAAGGACAATAGGAACTGCAATGTTGTTTTTGCACCAAAGGAACAAAATATTGGATTGCAGTTGTGCAAAGTGGGGGATGTAGCATTTGTGTTGAGGCTGAGTATGTGAGGAGCAAGGAGATAAGTGCTGAGAGTTAACTATTTTTACACTGGAGATGAGGGCAGAGGGTAGAGTTTGTAGATAGTGAAGAGGGAAGTGAAAGTGGAACTGTGGAGCAGAAGGGGAAGGAGTCGGTGCAACAACTCATCATGTTTATATTTCTGAGCATCTGTATTAGCCTCTGTTTTCAGTCTGAAAATTGTATGAAAAGAAGAACAATGGCTAGAGTAGGTAGTGGCCTACATTCATAAGAGGTCGGTGCCTCTTGGCAAGTGGTGTTTTTCTATTTTTAGGGGGTTGGGACCTCTTGTGAGTGGGTTCTCACAAACAACTTGATTTAATTAAGTGGGTGCTTAATTTACATCATAATAAAAAACAGGTTGGTGGTTTTCTCCCTTTCAGTTTCCACATAAAAATACCTATGTCAATATGCGTGTGTTGCTCAATTGATGGGTTGTGTGATCATGTGAATGACTTATTTTGTTGCACATATATATTACAGTGTGAATTCTCTCACAAGTAACTAGCAAAAGCAAAAGGAAATTTAAGAATTGAGCTTAAATCTTAAGAACCTCACTATTACTGATTCACCCCCCCTCCTTTAGTAATTCCTTATTCCAACAATTGGTATTAGATCCAAGTTTCCTTTAGTAACAATTTATCCACTGGAAGGTAGATCCATAAGGAATTATGTCTAGACAAGAGAGTTTAGATGCTTACTCAACTAAGATACCAGTCTTTGATGGGACAAACTATTCCTTTTGGAAAGTTAGGATGGAAGCCAATCTTATCTCCTTGGGAGTAGATGTTTGGAGCCCTTTGTTGGTAGATTATGATGTCCCTGATGTTCCTCCCACAAATGTAAACAATAAAAATGTGTATGGGAATAATTCTAAAGCTAAGAAACCCATTCTATTTAGCCTTAATTAATCTGAACTTGTAAAAATTATGCACTGTAAGTCTACCAAGGAAGTATGGGTCAAGCTCAATCAAATTCATGAAGGAGTGTTGTGAAGATAATTCCCTTCTACAGACAGAAGTGATCTCTCTAGCCCAATGAGTGGGTCTAGCAACAAACTGAACAAATTTTTATCACTCAGGTTGTCCCTAGGCTCCTATTAGGGATACGGCCAAGGTAACCACAAACCAATCTTCTGATTGCAGGTTCTAGCCCACCTGCAATCGGAGAGGGCTCTCTCCTTTAGATTCAACCTTAGTTGATTATTTTAGGCTAGCTTTCTGACTTCAAGGGAATGTTGACTGTGATTGGAAGGAAGGTAGGATTCTTGAATAAAGAGGCACAGTAAGGTGTTATAAGT
>APFE030288428.1:0-59277 GCA_000404065.3 Pinus taeda | reverse complement strand
CATCAGTACTACTATGGTCCCTAACTTCATTTCCCTGCTCATTGATCAGATGAGAGGTACTTCCCATGAGTCCTAGACTGCATGGGTAGGATGCCTCAACAGGAGAACTAATCAATCTTGTCCTCGTAGGAGAATACATCAATCCTGCTACAATCGCCATGGAGAACACATCAATCCAGGCCTCACAGGAGAACACATCAAATCCTGCTACAGTCGCCATGGAGAACACATCAATCCAAGCCTCACAAGAGAACACATTAATCCTGCTACAGTCGCCATGGAGAACACATCAATCCAGGCCTCACAGGAGAACACATCAATCCTGCTACAGTCGCCATAGAGAACACATCAATCCAGGCCTCACAAGAGAACACATCAATCCTGCTATAGTCACCATGGAGAACACATCAATCCAGGCCTCACAGGAGAACTAATCATCCTGCTACACAAGAGAGCGAATCATCTTGTTCCACAAGAGAGTGAATCATCTTGTCCCACAAGAGAGTGAATCATCTTGTTCCAGTGCGCACCACCAGGGGAGAGTGAGTCACCCTGTGGTCGTATGTTGCTCCAGTAATAATCGCAAGCCCTCAGAACTCCTAGACCTCAATGTATGCAACATGCAGGACCCTTGTACAAGGGTTTTTTGACGACTCCAATTCGTTTGGGAAAATCACAGATTAGATCTTTCCTCGGGGCTTAGACAAGGTGTATCGACCTGTACATCATCCTAATGCGATGGAGCCTCCTTGCTCATTGACTTACCATATCCCAGATGATACTATCTGCTGGAGCAATCGACAAATACGGGATTCCTCAATAATCGAATCCCACCTCTAGTTGTTACAGAGAATCACAATGGTATCCAATGTAAATCCAAATAGCTCACTGAAGAGCTTTCGCAACCAGACTGCCTCAAACGAGGTCATGCTAGCAGCAATATATTCTGCTTCGGCGGTGCTCAAAGCCACCGACTTCTGCTTCCTGCTCATCTAGGATATCGAAGCAGATCCCAAGGTGAAACAACACCCGGAAGTGCTCTTACGGTCCACCACACTACCTACCCAATCAGCATCAGTATATCCAAGTAGTCTCACATCTTCGGTAGTGTATCTTAACCCATTGTGCCATGAAGATATCTCAGAAGATTCTTGGCATCAATCCAGTGAGGCTCAACCAAATATGAGCTCACAATGCTAAC
This sequence comes from Pinus taeda, assembly GCA_000404065.3. NCBI lineage: Eukaryota > Viridiplantae > Streptophyta > Pinopsida > Pinales > Pinaceae > Pinus > Pinus taeda. Next base: position 58,076 of record APFE030288428.1, on the reverse strand, counting down.
TGCAAAACATATGTTCGGACGAAGGTTCACCAAGAACATCAACGCGAATGAGTTTTTCAAACTCAGAGGCATTTCCCAAATCTCGTCCGACATCACTACCATATAACTTCTAAAAGTTAAGATCCTCGAGGTAGTCACAGGTTGCAGTCCATCATACCAAATCTTTCCAATATCTTTACCACATATTTTCCTTGAGATAGGAAAATTTCCCCCGGCTTCTGCCACACTTCAAGTCCTTGGTCCTTCATTTCAAATTCAAAAGCCAACTCCCTCTTACATTTTTGAATGAGAGGGTTTGCACCTGTTAGAAAGAGGTCATCCACATACAGCACCAGTATGAGAGGCTTGTCATCTTCAACCTTAAAGTGAAGGTTAGGATCGACTTCACTCCTAGTGAATCCCCGCTTCATCAAGTAGTTGTCGATCCTCTCATACCATGCTCGGGGTGCTTGCTTCAGCCCATAGAGAGCCTTCTTCAACCTGCATACATGAGATTTTCAATCATAAATTTCAAATCCTTCGGGTTCCTCCACGTAGACCTCTTCTTTGATCGAACCGTGCAAGAACGCGGTCTTGACATCCATCTAATGTAGGTTCCATCCTTGTGAAGCTACAAGGGCTATGATCAAGGGGATGGTCATATATCTGGAAACAGGTGCAAATATCATATTCTATACCTTCCTTCTAGGATAAACCACGAGCAAGAAAACGAGCCTTATACTTTTCCATACTTCCATTTGCTGCATGCTTTATCTTGTAAAGCCATTTTGAAGTAACAATTGTCTTGTACGGGGTCTGGGAACTACATCCTAGACATCATTCTCTATAATAGACTCATATTCTATGGTCATAGCATCCTTCCATACTTAATGCTTGACGACATCTGAGAATGATGAAGGCTCATTTTGTATGATCGTGCTCATGATGGTCAGGTATCCCTGATACCTATCTTACTTTCAAGAAAGGTTCCTCGGGGTGCAGCATGTCCTTCAACATCATCAAGTAACCCCCTAAGCCACGAAGGCCTCTTCCTAGAAGAGGAAGGCTCATGTGGAGGAGGATCAATCGGATCCATGGGTTCTTCTACATCAGGCATTGATTCATCATCCTTTTCTTTCGGTTCCCTGGTGTCGGATTCTTGAGAGCTCCTCAAAGTCAGAAGATTGTTCACCTTGCTGAGAGCCATATCTTCGTCAAAGGCGACATCATGACTAATTACAACTTCCCCTTGACCGGCTACATAGATTCTATAGCCTTTAGTATTCTCACCATAGCCCATGAAAATTCCCTTCTTTCTAGATGCACCTAATTTATTTTTTTTCTCTTTCGGCACATGAAAATATACAAGGCTTCCAAAAATTCTAAAATGAGAAACATCAGGTTTCTTACCAGTGAACTTTTCTTCAGGAGTCTTGGAACCCAATGCTTGATGAGGGCATCGATTTTGTACATATACGGCAGCGTTTGTAGTTTCAGCCCATAGAAACTTCGGAAGTCTTTGATCATGTAGCATGGCCAGGACAGCTTCCACAATCGTGTGGTTCTTCCTTCCTGCCACACCATTCTGCTCAGGAGTATGTGGTGTAGTAGTCTCCCTCTTAATGCTAGCCTCAAATATGCCTGAGTGAACCAACTGTAATATATCGGAGGTCTTGCTTTGGCTTGAGGGGAACGGTCCCCTTTTAAGCTTTCCTTCGGCACATCCCGGACATACGCCTTCTTTCTCTACTTGGAATTCGGGCATCTCTGTTACCATCTGTCTTACATCGTGTAGAGCTTTGTAATGAAGGTGGGCAAACCTCCAATGCCAAAGTTCGGACTGAAGCGTTGTGTCACAAGACATGACACCTAGCAGACTTCCATTGACTTGATATAATGAATCAACATGAAACCCAAGAGTAAAGGCATTTTTAATATTATTTTTCCATATACATACCTTGCCATTGCTGAAGGTTACCTTATAGCCTTTGTCTTCCATTGCCGAGATGGACACAAGGTTCTTTTTGAGGTCAGGTGCATTTAATATATCCTGGACTTTCTAGCCTTCTTGAATGGTTATCCTTTTCCTCAATCCCCAACTCTCCTCTTACCTTTGTTGTTGAATTTGTCATTCCTTCGATTACTATGAGAGGGATTTTGATCATCGTCACGGTGAGAGTCCTTTCTATCAAGGCATTCCCTTGCATAGTGACCTGTTTATTGCAAATGAAACATCGTCTTTTTCTTCCACCCTTAGATCTAGCCTTTCTTTTTTATTTAAACCCAAAATTATTTCTTTTCTTAGCATGAGAAGAAAAAGCAGCAGGAGGACCTTTAGGCAAGGGCATTTCCTGCTCTTCTACCCTTGTTTCTTCTTGAATGCATCTAGCCATTAATTCCTCGAAACCAGGAATTACATTATTGTTCAGAAGAATAGTCCTGAACACATACCATTCAGATGGTAATCCTCCAAGAGTTGTGAGTGCCATTTCTCTGTCAGTAATAGTTTCCCCAATAGATAGGAGATCATTCTTGATCTCGGTGATTCTTAAGAAGTATGCTTGCATACTTTTATCTTTACCCTTCTTGATTTCCCTAAGCTTATTTCTAAGAAACAAAACTTGATTTGCATCATTAACTTTAAATAAACTCACCAGTCTATCGTAGATTTCCTTGGAGGTGTCCAGCTCAAAGATGTAGGCCACCAAGTGCTTGTCGATAGAGTCCCAGATGATCTTCTATTTTGACTTCTTTGGTTTTCCATTTGTTCCATGCAGCAGCGGATGCATTTGATGGAGGCTCAACAATATTGCCTCTTACGTGACCCAACACTCCTTGATCCTCTAGGGTTATATCGATAGACATCTTCCATTTGTGATAGTTAGCTTTCTCACGGAGCTTGCCTTCGGCAGGAAAGAGTGTTGAGGACCCCATAGTTCTTTTAGGATAGCTTTGCCAATCTTCTCTTCGATGATTGCTCTTGCTCTTGCTTGGGCTTTGTCTTCACCTCAGCTCTGAAACCATGTTAAGTTATGGTATGTTCTATGCTTATAACAGTTTACTTCTTTTTCTTATTATATTCCATAGATTAGCAATCACATGTACATAAAGTAAAGTGCTAATAGAACATTAAACAATCGACAAAAAACAAACCAAGACAAGAGACACAAGATGTGGCGGCTAGCCAGGGACAAACCCCACAATGTGTGGGGAAACCCTTTGATCAAATCTTCTTTTATCTTCAATAATTCAGCAGAGAGAAATAGTACAATAAATCTGATTCATATCAGCAGTAGCAAACCCTAGATCAATAGCATCAGCATTAGCGGCTTCATTATCAAACTAGAGCAGACGATATCTCACAAACCGACCGTCGGATTAACTTCATTCCACCACAAAAAGTTGCGGCTTCCAAAGGAGTTCAGATGAACCTACAGCGCAGTTTAGATGAGGAGATCTTCTAGGCCACGCAGGTCAATCTTTACTTCTACAGTTGCAACTTCAGTTTCAGCAGTTTCCAACTTCAAACTAGGGCAATCGATATCTTGCAAACCCTTCATCGGATTGACTTCATTCCACCACCAAAAGTTGCGGCTTTCAGAGGAGGTTCAGATGAACCTACAGCGTAGTTCCAAAGAGGAGATCTTCTAGGCCACGCAAGTCAATCTTTACTTCTGCAGTTGCAGCTTCAGGTTCAATAGCTTCCGGCTTCACATGTGTGAGAGAGGGACCCATTTCTGCACAGTAGAGAAGAGACTCATTTCTGCGCAGTAGAGAGAGAGAGATGTAATGAGATGAGTGAGTGCAAATGAGGAAAAGTCCTCTTATATTTATACACAACGTTGGTATTTGAATAGATGCGACTGTTGGGCTTCTGAGCCTACATGAGTTGTAGGTCAGCTTGCTAATAATTCCATAATAAAAATAAATTCATATCTCCATGGATACTTATCAGAATCGGATGATCTTTATATCAATCCTACACCTCTCGACGAGAGGAATCTAATAAAAATATTATCAGCCATGAATAAGATGACCCACATGAAGTTTTTCCCTAGTTGCCAATTTTAACATTATTGAAGTTGGATCTTAGTGCTCTTCTCTTTTCTGGACAATAACAGGCATAGTGGCCATTCTTATGGCAGTTTTAGCATTGCATTTTTTATAACTCTTTGTTCCATTTAGAGGCACTGTTGAGAGCATGTTTCTTCGAATAGTGATGGCCTCTTCTTCCTTTCTTCTTCTTGCCTTGGACAGCAAAGGAAGTAGGTTCTCCCTCGTCATGCTAGGGAATTCTTCCTCTAAAAATTATTTTGGCCTCTTCTTGACTGCACTTTCCCAGGCACTCATCATATGTAGGAAACTTGTCATTATTACTGATGGTAGTAATAAAAGTTTCCCAAGGAGAACGAAGTCCTCCAAGCGTAATCAATGCTAGCTCATTATCAGAAACAACTTCACTAGAAGTTAATAGTTGGTCTTTGATTTTAGATATTCTCATGAAGTATGCTTGAATGGTCTCTCCTCTATTCATCTTAATATCCTTGAGTTGATTCTTATGAGCAAGAATTTGACTCATTCACTTGATACATTCCAATTAGCTTGTCATACATTTCTTTGGCTTTCTTCAAATTGGAGGAGGTGGTCTCTAAGAGAATCAAGGATAACCATTTTAGCCTTGACTTCTCCTTTCTTGCATCTAGCCTTGATAGTTGGATTGGAGTTTTCAGTTGGTTCTACTACCTCTCCTTCAACATACTCCAGAACATCATGTTCCTCAAGAGTAATATCCAATTTGGCCTTCCAAGGGAAGAAGTTTGAAGCATCAACCAGCTTCTCTTCATTCTTAAAGTACAAGGAAGACATCTTGATCTGCTCAAAATTTCAGCAGCAAATAGAAAAGGACAACAAGAGATCTTTCAGCAGTAAATGAGAAATTTCAGCAACAAAAGAGGAGATATTTCAGCAGAAAATGAGCAGCAAGTAGAAAGAACAAGAAGTAATATTTCAGTAGAAAAAGGGCGGCAAATAGAGTGGACAGCACTTGATATTTTTGCAGAAAATGGGCTATAAATAGAGTGGATAGTAAGAGATATTTCAACAAAAAAGGGGTTGTAAATAAAGTTGACAGCAAGAAATATTTCGGCAAAAAATGGGCAGTAAATAGAGTGGACAGCAAGACATATTTCAACAGAAAATGGGTTGTAAATAGAGTAGAAAGCAAGAGATATTTCAGCAGAAAATTGGTTGTAAATAGAGTGGACAACACTTGATATTCTTGACCTTATCTTCACCAAAACTCTGATACCATATTGAAATTTTGAAGTTCTATGTTGCAACAATTACTCATTCCAAAACTTTTTTCTTCTGCAATATTAGTTAAGCAATTGTAGATCGAACATACATCATATAAACCATATGAAAAATAGAAGACAACCAAGAACACAAGGAGATAGAGAATTTAGGTCCAATAACCAAGGAAAAACCCACAAGAGGAAAACCCAACCAAATTCTTCCTTTATTAGAAATCAATTGTTCAGTAGAGATACATAATACAATGAGAGAAAGAAATTCACCCAAATCTAAAGAAGATATCTAGGAGCAGTAGCTGATGCAAACACTGAATCACTCTGGGTCACCAAGATTTGCTCTTACTCTTCAAGACTCTCTCTCTCTCTCTCTCTCAATTCTTCTCTAGTCTCTCTAACTCTCTTTTTCTCAAGATCGTACTCTTCTTTCACAATGCACGAGTGTGAAGAGATGATGAGGGGCACACATATATAGGAGGGAGGAGGTATGCATGACTTGAGGAGGAGCAATTTGAGGAGTTACATCGCATGCCTTGAGGAGTAACTTGCATTTTCCATTTAGGGAGGAATCTTGCATATGTAACTCATGCCATAGGGAGGAGTATGCATGTCTTAGTAACTCATGCTATAAAGAGGAGTTACATATGCATTGAAGAGTGTGTAAGAGAATCTTTTTATGACGAGACTTTAATGTGTCTAAGAGGGTGTAAGAAGAGTTACAACGAATCCATTAAGAGAGAGAATGACGCGTCATTGAGTGTCATCAAGGAGACAGAGAGAGGAGGTGGCATGATTGAGTGCCAAGTAGGAGAGGTTACATGAAATTTCATTTTAATAATAATAAAATTATAGTATCATGAGGATAATAATAATATTAAATATATTGATGATTAAATTAAAAATTAAACAATTGAGATTGATTAAGGATAAGCTCAGTGATTTTCCATCATACACATATGATTACTAATTGAAACAAGGTGACTTACTAATTTTGGAAAGTCATGGTTGTAATGTGACATGACCTTCTATTTTTAGAAAGTCACTCTAGAATAGTCAAAAATGAAATTCTACTCAAGGAAATTCATCCCTTCGCTGCCAATTTTCAACACTAAATTTCAAACACTGTGATCTTGACGATGCAACTTTGTTTGTCAAGAAAGTCGGAAAAACTGTTGTATATCATGTGGTGTATGTAGATGATCTACTGATGACAGGGAACAATGAAAAGTATATGGCATCCAAAAAGAAAGAATTGAGGAAAGGTTTTGAAATGACAGATTTGGGATATGTTCACTACTTGTTGGTATTGAAGTAACCCAACATTCGAAGTTTATATTCCTCTATCAAAAGACGTACATTGGAGATATGCTAAAAAAAATTGATATGGCTAAGTGCAATCCTTTGACCACTCCAATGGAGCAAAATTTAAAGATTACATCCACAAAAGGAATTGAATCTGAGGATGCAACAAAGTACATACAGCTCGTAGGAAGTCTTAACTACCTAACTACTACCAGACCAGACATTTCATTTTTGTTAGAATCCTCTCCAGGTTTATGCAAAAGCCTTGTGAGGGTCATTGGTTTGCAACAAAAAGAGTTCTAAGGTACTTGAAGGGAACTCAAGACTTTGGAATCAAGTATATAAAAGTAGATGACTTCAACGTGATTGGATACTTTGATTCATATTTTGATGGTGATAAAGAAAATGGAGTATCTATTTTAGGGTATGAGTCTTGGATTAGGAGTTGTCTCTTGGAGGTCACGCAAATAGTCAATTCTAGCAAATTCCACAATTAAGGCAAAATATGTGGCAGTTGCAGAAGCAACGAAAGAAATTGTGTGGCTTGGAAAAATTCTAGGAGATTTGTAGAAGAAACAAGTGCATTCTACTATTTTGATTGACAATACTTCTGTAATAAAGTTGGATAAGAACCCAAAGTTCCATGATCAAACCAAGCATATCAATACAATGTATCATCTGATTCGACATCACGTTGAGGCCAAGACTATTCACCTTCTCCATTGTTCCACAAACAAGCAGATTGTAGACATCTTCACCAAATCGCTTGGAAGAGAAACGTTTGAAAGATTCAGAATGATGCTTTGGACTCACGAACATCCCTTTAGATTATGGGGGGGATGTAAATAGGAAAATAAAGAAGACGAAGAGACATTGGAATAAGAATTCCAATAGTCTCCCTCTCCTTGTATATATTCATGATTTTTTCTTAATGCAAAACACATTCGTGGAGTTTCTCAAACCTGGCCTTGCATTAGCACTTCTTGAAATATTGTAAAAAAAGTAATCTAACTTGATGTGTTCTTGCCATTTTAGGAGGGATTGCATTAAATAATTATTAAAAAGCAAAAGATAACATTTATTACATTCTAAAACCCTAATTCTAGGGTTGAAATCTTCATTATATGGTTGTTTTATGCATATTTCAGCCATAAAAACTCAATTGTCAACCCTATTTTTTGCATATCCAATTGATAGTCTTGACCCTTTGTTGATTTATCAGTGTAAGACTATTTCTTCTAGCTGTTATATGACATTGCACGCGATATCATTGAAAATCTATCAAACCCTAACATATAACAGCTTTTTAATTAGTCTACGTATAGAGTACTTGGACTTTGGCAAAGAACATCTTAGCCCTCCTAGCTCTGTCAGTACTATGTCCCAATTATAGGACCTATCTATCACCTTTTACCCTTCTTATTGAATATCCTTTAGGTGATTTACATATAAAGAAGCCTCCCTTGTGGTTAAATATACTACTAAATAGCTGTGAAAATTCCAATATGGAATCCTATTGCAGCAATTGGTATTATTTCTCCTAATCGTTAGTTAACTTAACAATTTATCTGCTACGGCAAATATTGAAATCAGCGCACTGCAACCTTCACAAATAAAATACTGCGGAAAAATAATACGCTGGAAATTGAGAAATGCTAGCACACACACATAAAATATGAGACAATTATTTTTGGACAAATGTCCTCAAAAAACCCCAACTTGGGAAAACCAGTGCAGCAGTGAGGATTTTTATTATTATGCAACAATGAAAACCTGAGTACAATCTAGATGCCTGCAACTTGCAATCCACAGCAAGAAAATCTGGGCAAAATTATTGAAGGGAATTTACCCTTCCTCCACAAACAATCCCAACACAACTTGCCTACAGAAAACTCGGCTTCTTGAAGCTTCTGCATCACCCTCTGCGTTGGACTACGCAATCACTATGACGTCTAGCCTCTAACTGTTCTTTGATGAAGTCATTATGCCTTCTACTGCTGAGAAAATCATCTCTCCGGCCCCTAGAACCTTTGCCTGGCCACTAGAACTGAGAACGAATTTTTTCCCAAGCAAATTGAACTGCCCTCTCTGAAAGAACTGCACAAAGCTTTGCGCTGCCTCACTAGGATAACTCAACCCTCTTGTTGTTGCTTCTCCGGATCTGGAAAAACTTCCTCCAAATAACTGTCCTTGCCCCTCACTCACTGCTTCAATCTCTGGGTCTCTCCGGCAACTAATTGTTGCTACTCTGGAAATCGATTTGCCAAGAAATTGAATTACTCAAGTGTTCTCTCCATCACCACATCAACCTCCTCTTATAATCCACTGTTGGAGCACCAACAGACAAGACTAAGGCATAATCGATAGCTAGGATCATTTCTGAATCAATCCATGTGAGTTTCCAGACTATTCTTTCCTTATCTCAATTCATATTGATTAATTAACCATATTCCCTAAGTCTAGACTTAGGAAATATTTAAAAAATGATTAATAATCTAATTGTGACACTTCTAAGCAGAATTTCCATAAACGATTCTGGGTTTTGGAGATCTCATGTATTCTAGCCTCTCCACCAAATTTTGTGCCTAGAACACATACGATGCTACACAAACTAACACTCCCTCTTAGCGAGGAATGTGTTCTAGTGTTGCACACCTTGCCACAACACTACCTCTGCATCATCTCCTGTTACGTTGTTGATTATTGGACATACTGCCCACCAACCACTACGCAACTCTAATATACGTTGCATTTGTGTTGTTGTTGACACTGCCATACTACTACCAACACTGCATCTCCACTGCAACTCCCTCTCATTTGTTGTTGTTGCAACTGCAACATCCGCAACTGAAAAGCATCCAAAATATTGAATCAACTCTGTTCATTGTGATGCATCTGTCTCCGGAGTCCTGACTGCTACTAGCTACTACACTGCCTACCAAGGAATCTGCGTTGCTGTTGACTCTGCACTGTGCCACTCTGCACTGCGCTCCCCGGCATCTGATTGCTACTTGTCTGCAACTGTCACTCTGGTACTAACTGCATCAACTGCTACTAATCCATCCTGTTACTGAATACTGTGGGCCCATGTAGCAAGGTATTGATCCATGAGGTGGACTCCTCAAGGATCCTGCCCATTCTTTGTAGTTCTCTAGGACTACAAGACCAAATCTCCCCCCCTCACTCTTGGAGGTATGTCTATGAACATCCCAAAGTCTTCTCCCAGCCCGGAGGACAACCTATCAATCTCTACAAACGCTGCCTGCTAGTCTTGCTTCTCCTCCTTGTCCTTGTTCCTAAGAGGACACTAGGTACTGTAGTGACCAAGCTCACCACACCCTAAGCATTTGACCTTTGACATGTCATTTTTATTCTTTCTCTGCTCCCCCTGCCCCTGACTAGGACCCTTTGATGCGAGGGCCACATTCTCCTCCTCCTTTACCATTTTTGATCTGCTATTGCTGCTAGCACTGATGGAGCTCTTTAACAGAGCTTGTCTCAACTCCTCTTGCTGCAGATCGGCCCACATTTTGTCCCACTTTAGTAGCCTCTCTCTACCCAATATGCTTTGGACAAAGACCTACCAATCCTCTGAGACATTGTTGAGTGCCAATCGCACTAGCTCCGTGGGTTGAGGCGTTGCCCCAACAGCTGACAACTAGTTTTAGACCTCCCAAATCCTAGTAAGGAAGGGATTTATTCCTTTCCCTTCTACATCCGGATCAGTGTTTTAAGATTCCTCTGGCTTGGAACCGATTCAGTCGAGTTGGTCCGAGTCAAGGCCTCACTGGGTCGACTCGGCCAATGCACCGGTTCGGCCGGCTAGGTTATTACCGAGCCACCCGGCTGGCTCGGCCGAATCCGAGCCTACTCGGCCGAGTTGGATGACAGCGGCCCATGAAATAAAAAACAACGATTTTTTTTAATTTTTTTGCTTTTGGGGGACTCCAAGGTTTTCAGGATGATACTTTAATGGTTTTTTGTCCCTAAATAAGTTTATCTCGCTTGATCTTGAGAGGTTTGTTTAGGTGGTATCACATATTCCTTAAGGGATAGCTTCATTCTTCTTCAAATCCTTCTAACAGATTCTTTGCCCCTTTCTTAAAGCAAACCTAACTTTGTGGCCCCAACCTTGGCCCTTCAAAGATGAGCATCGAGCCTTGAGTTGATTCCACGTGATCCTACACCCCTTGATGAGGCTCCAAATGCTAAAACACTAAACTTAAAAGCTTGGACGTTTGACTATTTGATGATATGCCCAAATGGACTGAAGATGCCCCCTGGCTAGCCTTGACCTTATTTTGGTGGATGGTGCCTTCTTCCAAAGCACAGATGAGGATGGTTATCATTGAGATGGCTTAGGAGGGCTAGCATATCCCTCTTTGATGCCAATGCTTACCCTTAGGGGTGCCATGTCACTCACATGCTTGAAAGGGGTGACATAGGGTCTCTCCTAGATGACATCATGGTGGAGGATGTACCTTTTGAAAATGTACACATGCACTTTGGGACTTTTTTGGAGTGAGGAACACTCTTGGACCCTTGTATTAGTTCCTTAATGACTTACAATCTATTTTGGAGGATAACACCATTTCTAGCCTCCTTGGTTATGTGTTTTTGTTTTGATCTTTATATCATCATCATGTATGTATTGGACAGTGCACTGGGTGCCATTTTAATATAATGGATATATTCATGAGCCTACTTTGATCATATGTTGTCTTCTATCTATATTCTAATGCTTTGTTTGGAAACATGAATGAAAATCTTTAAAATTATGTTTTTTATTAAAAAATAAATATTTAATGTATATTTTACAACAACTGAGTCATTGAAATCGAGCTGACCGAGTTGATACCGAGTCGAAGTCGGAGTCGGAGTTTTAAAACATTGATCCGGATGCATCTCAACTTCTCCTTAAGAAACATCATCCGCTGCTCGGAAGTTCCTTGGTACAACGTGGAAAGAGCAACCCACATCTGTTTGGCAGTATCTTTGTCAACTATATGATCTTGGACTCCATCCAAGATCAACTGCTTTGCCCGCACCATCTCTTTCTTGTATTCTTTCTAATGATCTACATCCTAGGGAATTGCCACTACATTACCAATGTAGGCTTTCAGGCCATATTAATCTAGAAGGAAGGACATCCTAGCCTTCCAGATGACATAGTTGGAAGCTCCATCCAACCTCTCCTGATCACGAAGCCCTGCAGTGGCCACCTCAACGAACTGTCAAAAACTCCCACTTTCCTTTTGCTTGGTTGCTGCTCTGTTACTCGCACTTCCTTCTAGAGTGAGAAGATTTGCTCACAACTATTGTCAATCTGCAAGGAAAATCGAACTTTTGAGACTAGAAATTCCCTGAGGAAAATTTTCCCTCAACTGTATGTGCTTCTCTCTCTTCCACACAACGTTGGCTCTATTCTAGCGAACCGCTGCAAAAACCCTCTTCGTCCAACTAGAGATTTGCCCAACGAAAAATCTAAGCTACTCCCTCTGCCTCTAGAATCACTCGATCTGGAAAATCAATTTTTTTACCTCTCTGCACAGAAAAATCGAACCTCCTCAAGTAACTCGACCTCTTCGCAAAGGACTGTGTTGCTCCTAGAAATTTCGGCTTGCTGCTCTTTACTGAATAGCGAAATTCCTTCTTTTTGCTCTAAGCTCCCCGGTTGATCAACTACGCTCTGATACCATGTGAAATTTCCAATATGGAATCCTATTGCAACGATTGGTATTATTGCTCCTAATTGTTAATTAACCTAACAATTTATCTACTACGGCAAATATCAAAATAAACACATTGCAACCTTCACAAATAAAATACTGCGTCAAAATAATGCGTTGGAAACTGAGAAATGCTAACACACACACAAAATATGAGACAATTATTTTTTTACAAATGTCCTTGGAAAAACCCAACTTGGGAAAACTAGTGCAACAGTGAGGGTTTTTATTATTATGCAATAGTGAAAATCTAAGTACAATCTAGATGCCTGAGACTGGCAATCCACAACAAGAAAATTTGGGCAAAATTATTGAAGGGAATTTACCCTTGCTCCACAAGCAATCCCAGCACAACTTGCCTACAGAAAACTCGGCCTCGTGAAGCTTTTGCATCACCCTCTAAGCTGGACTGCGTAGTCACTATGACATCTAGCCTTTGACTAGTCCCTGATGAAGTTGTTCTGCCTTCTGCTGCTAAGAAAATTGTCTCTCCAACCCTTTGGAACCTCTGCCCGGCCACTAGAACTAAGAACGAATTTTCTCCCCAACAAATCGAACTGCCCTCTCTAAAACATCTGCGCAGAGCTATGCGCTTCCTCATTGGGATAACTCAACCCTCTTGTTGCAGCCTCTTCGGATCTGGAAATCTTCCTCCAAATCATTGTCCTTGACCCTCACTCACTGCTGCTACTCTGGAAATTGATCTGCAAAGAAATCGAACTGCTCAAGTGTTCTCTCCATCACCACATCGACCTCCTCTTATAATCCACCATTGGAGCACCAATGGCCAAGCTTAAAACATAATCGATGGCTAGGATTATCTCTGGATCGATTTGTGTGAATTTCTAGATTATTCTCATCTTATCTCAATTAATACCGATTAAATAACCACATTCCCTAAGTTTAGACTTTGAAAATATTTAAAAAACGGTTAATAAACTAATTGAGACACTTCTAGGCAGAATTTCTACAAACGATTTCTGGGTTTTGGAAATCTCATGTATTCTAGCCTCTCCACCAAATTTCGTGGCTAGAACACATCTGATGCTACAGAAACTAACAATAGCTAGACAAAGGCTGCTAAGGTGACAGTGGTGACTGACTTCTTGTTTCCACAAGGTCTAGATACATCTAGTGAAGCTTTGTGCTAGGCCTGCTTCCCATTGACCTATTTTTATGGTCATTTGATGGACATAAACAAAATTATCTTATCTGGACTAAGTGTGCACAACCTTGTTATCGCTTATGAATGCTGGCCATTCTTCCCTTTGTTTGCACTTTTAAGAGCTTCAGCAAACCTTGTATATTTTTGGAGAATATATAAAAAATTGTTTTATTTACCCACCAAAAAATGAATTAAAAGTTTGCATGTCAAGCTAGAGATAGCAGATTTTTGCAAATAATTAGTATGTTCTTGTTATCTTGAGATGAAGTATCAATCGGGGGGAAAACTGGGATGCATGTAACTATATTTATAGAGAATGTATAGTTTTCAATATTATCAGATCTTTAACAGACCTCAACTAAAAAGCAATCTTCAATGACAATAAACTCAACCCCATAGTTCTTGAATAATTGACCTGCACCTTATTGGCTGGCAAATACACCTAGACATTGGGCTGTAAAATGAACAGATTATAATTGTTCTGCATGAGGCTACAGTTATGAAATGGAAAACAATGAAGAGGGGTGTGACATTTTCATGATCAGCAACACCACTCTCACCTCTAAGCTTTGTGTGTCAAATTGCATTCTCAAATGTTATTTTTCTATGCAAAGTGGCAGTTGCATCATTAATTCGTAAATAACCCATTTCCATGAATATTTGTTGATCCGTTATTTTTGCTTGAGAATACATAGATTTAAATAAAGAGATCACAACACTTTGAAAGCAGAAATAGAAGAAGTGAACATATGTTCATTGTCAACTTTTCACTACAGTCTACCTTTAGTAGGCTGATGGAAAAAATCCATTTTCATCTAAGAAAAGAACTGTCAAGCCTCAGGAGTCAGAACCACCAAAAAAAATATTGGCAACAACAAGCACAAGATATTAACAGTTTAAACTAGTTATTAGGCAAGATATAAGTGTCCCACATACCTAGTCTAGTAAAAAGGACTCGTACAAATTCTAGATACAATTTGATTCATACTTACCAAGTACAAGAGCAGTTATAATGCTTGGTAAATTTTGAAGGAAAATTTCTCCCTGGAGCACACCTGAACATTACATAACCCTTTAGAAAGGCAATAAATTTAAATGTTGTATGGCTTCATCATAAAACAGAGCATCACTAATCAATCAATACAATTCCTCATTAAAAGAAATTAACGTAAGCAGCAATTACCACTGAGAAGACAAGTTATTTAGTATTAGAAACTGTAAAGAAGTATATGCAGAAATGAAGTGCAATCATCACATTTGGCAACAACAATGAACATATAATATTTGTAATTTTAAATTAAATTTCTAGGTTTGGTTAAGTTTGACCTAATCAACTCAATGTAGGCCCATAACTTCTACTTGGGAAAAGCACTCTACCTCTTTAGTTGTGTATAAAATTTAAATACACCTCTTATTTGTATTTTCACATATCCTGATCACTCATTCATTGTTATACAAGAGATTTTAGCCTAAGGGAACCATAAAGCATTGTGCTCTCATTTTCTTGCTTCGAGATATTGTGCGCTTGGGTTATTTTACTCTCCAGCACACTTGTGCTAAGGTTTCATTCTCTCCCTAGGGATGTGCCTCTCTTGGCTACCTAGTGCTGTGCATTTCTTCTTCATTGCAGAATTTGGGTTCGCTTTTGTTCCATTTGATTCTAGCACATGTGAATATCAGCATGATATTGTTGAATTTTAGTAGTCGTGGTCGGTATTCTCCACTACAAGTCGACCTTACGAAAAATGAAAAAGAAGAAATTTGAAATTTAAATTTTGAATTTAATTCTTGCCTCCAAAATGTAAGGTCTGCTCCAATTGTTTAAGTCGGCCCAGCACTGAGAGACATGCCCCTTGGGGCACTTTAGATCACTATAAATGAGTCGCTCAACCTCCTCCATTTGGCGCGATTTGGATTTCATGCAAAAACCATCTGTTCTTTGTTCATACGTGCAAAGGAGAGACAGGAGAAGAAGACAGAAGTTTGACCTGCATTGACCAAGACTATTTCTGTTCTGTTTGACCGAGATTCTGAGCAGTTGACCGAATATGCTTCTAGGCAGTTTGACTGCAGTTGACTAGGGTTTTTGAGGCAGTTGCAGGAGGCCAAAATTCGGCTTGTTTGACCAGACTTTGACCAAGTTGCAGGAGGCGAAAAAGGTGGTCTGTTTAACCAGGTTTGACTTATTGGGTTTTGTGGTCAGTTCAACTAGAAGAATCAAATTGTACTTTTGATGAATTGAATAATTTCTCTTGAGAAAAGATTGTTGGGATTTTACCTAGTTAGGATTTTCCCAAGGTAAGAATGTGTGTCTCCTGTGTTTGGCTGTCTATTAATGATCTTATTCTCATTATTGTTTTACTATTGAGAATTTCTCTGTATAATTGCTTAACGATAAGATGGATAAATTAAGAAATCATTGGAAAGTAATTATCAGACTAGAAGATCATGAAAAATCAGCATGGTATCAAAGCATAGGTGAAAAAGCATCCCCTTGATGAAGTTATGTTTGAAATTGAAAGTCCAAGTTTTGTAGCCCTAGTTCAGGGCAGGAGACCTCAGACCAACAAGAAAGGATCAATTAAACATGGTTTTGACTGTCTTAGGAAGGAGAAGTTTCTATTATATGTTGTTTCAGGGAGACCAAGGGTTTGATTTATATTGAGAAAGAGGGTTGAAGCCTTAGATGGAGGTCTAAAGACCCAGGTTGATATACTGACTGGACCGAGGTAGTAAGAAGGCTAGCCAAGGCCTTAAGGAGTAGGCAAAAGGTTAGAAAGGAAGGACCGAGAGGCCTCAAAGGATTGAGAGTTGGACCGAGTTTTCTCAGGCCTAGGAAAAGGCCAGCAAAGGTGCCTTAGGGTCTGATATCCATGGAAGAAGGGCTGGTTTAGCCCTAGGAGTTTCCAAGACCAAATTTGATTTAGAAGTTTGTGCCCAAGTGTTGACCAAGATTTGTTAATAGCCTCAGCCCCAGTTGTAGGAGGGTCGAAGGGCCTCAGTTCAAGAGCAAGGAAGCCGAGAAGCCTCAGTTTGAAGAGTTGAAGAAGCTAAATACCCTAGACATGTGAAGAGGCCAACAAAGTTGAATTTCTATGTAGCTCTGCTAAAGTCTGTTTAAGGAGGTTTTAGTAGCATGGTTTGATGCTTCCTAGAATTGTAATCCCTACTTAGAAACCTCATATTGTGGAGAAGATTGTTTGTTATAAAATGATTATGAAGTTTGTTCGCAGTCGTGTATACAAGACAAGGATCTTTTGCCTAATACTTTGCATATGCTATTGAAAAATGATTATACTACTAAGGTGCCATTACTTAATTCTTGCCAAAATAGATTGGAAGATTGTTTGATTCAATGAAGCTAGAACCCGAGGTACCTAATCTCTAGTTCCTAGTTCTCAAATTGACACAGCATTGTTTGAAGAAGTACAGCTTCAGCAAAGTTTGAAGGAAGTAATCTCAGTATGCTTTCTCTTTGAAGGGTACCTCTTTGAAGTAAGTAATCTCAGTATCCCTAGTTCAGGACAGGAGACCTCATACCAACAACAAAGAACCAATTAAACATGGTTTTGACTCTGTCTTAGGAAGGAGAAGTTTCTATTATATGTTACTTCAAGGAGACCAACGGTTTGTTTTATATTGAGAAAGAGGGTTGAAGCCCTAGATGGAGGTCTAAAGACCTCAGGTTGATATACTAACTGGACTGAGGTAGTAAGAAGGCTAGTTGAAGCCTTAAGGAGTAGGCAACAGGTTAGAAAGGAAGGGTTGAGAGGCCTCAAAGGATTAAGAGTTGGACCGAGTTGTCTCTGGCCTAGGAAAAGGCCAACAAAGGTGCCTTAGGGTCTGATATCCATGGAAGAAGGGCTGGTTTAGCCTTAGGAGTTTCCAGGACCAAATTTGATTTAGAAGTTTGTGCCCAAGTGTTGGCCGAGTTTCTGTTAATGGCCTCAGCCCTAGTTGTAGGAGGGTCAAAGGGCCTCAGTTCAAGAACAAGGAAGCCAAGAAGCCTCAGTTTGAAGGGTTGAAGAAGCACACATGAAGAGGCCAGCTAAGTTTTATTTCTGTGTAGCTCTGCTAAAGTCTGTTTAAGGAAGTTTGAGTAGCATGGTTTGATGCTTCCTAGAATTGTAATCCCTACTTAGAAACCTCAGATTGTGGAGAAGATTGTTCATTATAAGATGATTATGAAGTTTGTTCGCAGTTGTGTATACAAGACAAGGAGCTTTTGCCTAATACTTTGCATATGCTATTGAAAATAAATTATACTACTAAGGTGCCATTACTTAGTTCTTGCCAAAATAGACTGGAAGATTGTTTGATTCAATGAAGCTAGAACCAGAGGGAGTTAATCTCTAGTTCCTAGTTCTCAAATTGACACTTACCATTGTTTGAAGAAGTAGGGCTTCAGCAAATTTTGAAGGAAGTAATCTCAGTATGCTTTCTCTTTGAAGGGTACCACTTTGAAGGATAATCTTAGTATCCAAGTTTAAATTGTACCTCTGTCATAGAGCAAAACCAATGTGTTGATTTCTACCTGCAGATATGGCCAAGTCAAGGGCATTCAAAAGTTTATAGTGAAGAAGGGACCAAGACTGAGAATAAGGCTGAATAAAGTTGAGTTGAAGCTTAAACAAGGAAGGCTGAATAAAGTTGAGTTGAAGCTTAAACAAGGAAGGCTGAATAAAGTTGAGTTGAAGCTTAAACAAGGACTTATGTTTAGTCCTGTTTGGACAGATTCAAAGGACTGTGTAGAATCCTATTTAGGAAGCCATATAGAGGTAGAAACAAATCAGGTCTAGTTCAATGCACTTTCTAAAATAAGGTTGAACTGGAAAAAGAATGTTGCCATAAGTCTTGTACTATTGTGGAAATGTGGTCAAATAAGAATTTTTGACAAGTATGTGATGCCTTTTATATGTTGTTGAAGTTTGCATTGGCTAAGATATGTTAAGCAGATTGAAAGTTAAAAGCAAGAAGAGTCATAACACGTGTTGAAATATGACCCCCTCTTGGAAGAGCTGATAGACTTAGGTTTTTGTAAAAATCCTAAAAGACTTAAAGGTTATGACTTGATTAAGCATTTCTGAAACCCTAGAATCTGACCAAGAATGTTGAGTGTTGGTAGGAATATGCACTTGGTGGCATGAAAATGTCATTAGCTTGCAGTTGAGTCTTTGGTGTGGATGGACAAACTTGTGGATGAAGAAACCCTAGGTCATACATTTCATGCTAGGAAAGAAATGCAACCAACACATTAGGAGCTAATGACGAGGACAAGAATGATAATTTTGCAGATGACTTTCGATCATTTCTGCATGAGGCAAGGATCAAGAGGGAGTTGACAATTCCCCACAATCCTTAGATCAAAAGATAAATACTTTATATCTTTCTTCCTTGATTATTGCTTTATTTTGGGGTCAGCTTCTTGTCTTTGTATCTTTTGTTTGGTTATAAACATTTCTTCCATGAGCTCCTAATGAGGGTTGTGGATACATCGTGAAGGCTGTCAGGGCTCTAGCAGCAGACGGAAGCAATAGGAAGAACAAAGAAATTATTTTGGCAAGAGGATTCTCCCAGGATTGAGCATAAAGTCAGCTAGAGTGATTTTTGTTCAAGAGGGGAAATTGTATTGACATCTAGAACCTTTCCTAATGAACAGTAGAGCTCCTAGTTCAGAGGGAGCAAGCAGGCCAGAAAGTTTGAAGGTTGCCATGATGGAGAAAATTGTGCCAAAGAAAAGTCAATGGTGACTTTAAAGTGGATCTATGAGATCACGTACGTGATTGACGGAAACATAGAGAAGTACAAAGCAAGATTCGTGAGGATTCTCCCAAAAGGAGGGAGTGGACTATGAGGAGACACTTGCTCTAGTTGTCAAGTACAATACAATTAGAACTATTATTTCTATTGCTTCTATTGGAGGTTACATCAGATGGATGTAAAGACCACTTTCCTTGATGGAGTTATTGAAGAAGTGTACATAGAACTACCTCAGGGCTTTGAGGTACATGAGAAGGAATGAAGAAGCTTTGTACTAAGCTCAAGCATGGTATTCTTGGATTGATGGATATATTATAAGTCTTCGTTGATCTTGTTATTATATGACTTGTTTCTAATGGGAGGAAAAGGAATCACGTGACAGAGGGAGCAGCAATGGCAGTAGGATTTGCTTCCGTGATAGAGGGAGTAGTCAAGCCTTGCTTCAATGTCAGAGGGAGTTGACCTCAAATTTCGAGATGAAGGATCTTGGTTGGATACATTACTTCTTAGGACTAGAAGTGTGGGAGAAGCCGGGTGAGATCTTCATTGGTCAAAGGAAGCATATTATTACGATCCTTTAGAGATTTGGGATGATGGACAGCCAGTCCATGACCATTTCCATAGTAACTAATATGAAGAAGCTGAGTGGCAGAGGGAGTAACCAAGATTGCCACAGTAGGATCTGTTTTAGCGTCAAAATGAGCACCCAATTAGGAAAACGGTCAGTTTATGGTTGAGTTGAGGCATGTAGCTGCCAACACAACATGTGTTGAGATACTGGCATGGTACATGTCTCAAATGATGAAGTACAACTACAAGGATATATAGATTCAAATTGGAAAAAGAGTGTTGAAGACAAGAAGAGCACATCAAGATGATTCAACTTGGATTTTGTAATGATATCTTGGATGGGCAGGAAGCAGACATCTATCACACTCACAACCGCAAAGGTCGAGAGTACTGCAACTAGTTTGACGAGTTGTGAAGAAGTGTGGCTACAGAAGCTACTCGCGAGATTGTTTGATCAGGTGCAGGAGACTACCGTGATCACAGGTTGAAGCACATCGAGATCATGGTACCACCACATCTAGGATACAAAACAAAATGGAGTAGTGAGGCTCCAATGCATTTCTATGGACAAGCAAGTTGTTGACATTCTCACAAAGCCTCCGCCCCAGGATGAAGTTTGCATACTTCAAGGACAAGCTTGGCGTGGTTGAGAATGCTTCCCTTGGTTAAAGGGAGTGTTGATGTTGTACCATTAAGGGGTGGAGATTTTCCCTATGTCAAGGGTATTCACCAGGAGCCATGTAATGTGGCTAGGGAGACTAGCCCAAATAGCATCAAGTCCCATAGTGCTCCCCCAATCAGGGGTTACATGACCATATTGCCAATGGTTATTTGGCTAGTGGGTAGAGTGAGTGCCTTATAGCATCGAGTAAGTTTTTTACCATTCAATAGCATGTGACGACATGTGGCAGTGGTAAATGGGCTCAGGGTTTCATCATTGGTCAGGGGATTCCTGACATGGCTCTAAGTGACAACTTGTTGAACTGGTGACCCATGATTAGTCTTGTTGACTTTGGTCAGAAGGTTTTGACCATACTGCCATCGGTTTTGGCTAGTGGGTGACTAGATCCATTTGCTACAGGTATGTGACTAGTAACTAGTGGGTGACTAGATCCCTTTGCATAATGTTGATGCAGGATGCTTTCCACATGTAGTGGATGGATACATCAACATAGCTATCTCATTCAATCTTTTCTTATGATGATGAAATTTTTCATCAAAATGTACATCTGAGGAAGTCAAAGAGAATACCTCCCTAGCTAAGAGGCAATGTTGAATTTTGGTAGTTGTGGTCAGTATTCTTTACTACAAGTCGACCTTAAAGAAAAATGAAAAAGAAGAAATTTGAAATTTAAATTTCGAATTTTATTTTTGCCTCCAAAATGTAAGGTTAGCTCCAATTGTTTAAGTTGGCCCAGCACTAAGAGACGTGCCCCTTGGGGCACCTTAGATCACTATAAATGAGTCACTCGATCTCCTCCATTTGACACAATTCAAATCTCACAAAAAAACCATCTACATAAGCTTGTGTCTAGCATGCAAGAGAAGAAGAACTCTTTAGGTGGTCGTTCGAGAGGAGTAACTAATATGATTTCTTTCCTAAATTTAACATAGGAAAAGTACATTAATTAATGTTGGCTAATTGAGCAAATTTCTAAGGCTAAATATTTAATTATTTAAATGACTTAGATCTAATCTCAACCATTCATCTAACTGGGTTAGGATTTAATCCTAGTCATCTATCACTTTGGAGATTGAGGGTTTGGGATCTTGCTCCATTTGAAATTATAAAAGGAACCTAACGGAGAGGATGAAGATAATTATTTTTGGAGAGATTCCAACAAATTTGCATAAGCTAATTGGACGTTTGTGAAGAGGCTAAAGAAATCAAAAAAGTTTGCAGCTAGGAGTATGACTTATCACAATTTTTCCAAGTGGAGCACACAAGAGGAGGGTCGAGATTTGGTCGTGGTTGAGGACGAAGTGTGTTTGTTGAAATTTTGATGTTCTATGCTGTCATAATCACTTATTACAAAACTTTTTTATGTTGCAATATTAGTTAAGCAATTGTAGATAGAACATAAACCATATAAACCATATGCACAATAGAATACAGCCAAGGACACAATGAGACACAAAGAAATTAGGTCAAATGACTAGGGAAAAAACCACAAGGGGAAAACCCAACCCGATTCTTCTTCTATTAGATATCAATAGTTCAACATAGATACAAAGTACAATGAGAGATCAAGAGAATGAGAAAGTTCACCCAAATCTGAACAAGTTGTACCATGAAGATCATTTGTAGCAGCAACTGAAGCAAACACATAATCAACCTTGGCTCACCAATTTCTACTCTTACTCTCCAAGTCTCTCTCATTCATAATCTTCTTCAAGTCTCTCCAACTCTCTCTCAAGTTCGAAATCACAATGCACAAGTGAGGTGAGATGATATGAGACACATATATATAGGAGGAGCAATGAATTATTGACATAAAGGAGGAGCAATATGCATGCCTTGAGGAGGAGTTACATTTGCCATTTAGGAAGGGTAACTCATGCCATTAAGGAGAGACAATGCAAATTCCATTATGGAGAGGTAACACAAGCCTTAGATAAGAGGGTGAGAGGAATCTTTTATGACAGGCCTTTAATGAGTGTGTAAGAGAAATCTTGCATGTCATGCCTTGTAAGAGGATTTTTTTATGGCAGGCCTTTAATGAGTGTGTAAGAGAAATCTTGCATGTCATGCCTTGTAAGAGGAATCTTTTATGACATGCGCAAGAGGAATACTTTATGACATCAGTAAGAAGAATATTTTATAACAAGTCTTTTAATGGGAGTAAGAAAGTGTAAGAGCATTAATGAGAGTGCAACGAACATTATTGAGAGCCATGATTAAGAGACTTGAATTTCTTTTTAATAATATTATAATAGTATCATAAGAATAATAATAGTAATATTAATGATAATATTGATGATTAAGTCGAAATTGAACTATTAGGATTGGCTGATGATTAGAAGGGATTTTCCATCAACAATACTTGATTACCAATCAATGCAAGGTGATTTTCTATTTTTGGAAAGTCATACTTGAGAATTTCTATTTTTAGACTTTCAATTTTTAGAATTTCTATTTTTATACATTCATCCTTGAGCTGTCAAATTTTCAACACTCCTCACCTACGGAGGAATTTCTATCTACAACAAAATATCTTTGCTTTCTCTACTCAACTTTGTTCATCTCTGCTTTGTATCATCTGGAACAAAGATGTCTCACTCTAATGAAAAAGAATCATCATAGGGGAGCTTCGACTACTACCCTATATCCACAGACAATAGGGGAGATTAATCAATCACCCTATGTTCACTTGGGGGGGTTGCCACTTGCCAACATATGACAAGGATCTCGCACAACCAAGTCTCGTCTCTACTTGGGGGGATCCACTTGTCAACACATGAAAAGGATCTCGCACACCCAAGGGTCATCACTGCTTGGGGGATCCACTTGTCAACACATGACAAGGATATCGCACAACCAAGTTTCATTAAACGTCAAGTGGTGGAACACTTGCATCCTGGACAAGTCACACAGACAAGTCTCGCTACACCTATTGGCTAGATAGGTGGCTCTTCCCACGTCCCAGACTGTGGGTCAGATGCATACTGAGGCCTACTCTTGTGGCACACACTACACAAGAGGTCCCTCGTCCTCAGGAGCTTTCCGACATCATTCCCTAATCCTGTGAGCTATAACAGGGGGCAAAGGCATCTCAGTGTTCTCAATCAGCTGTGACTGCTTCCCGGAAGGGTCACAACCATAAGTCCAAGTTGCTCTCTAAAAACCAAGAACTTTCCTTTCAATAAAGGCTCGGTAAGAATGCCAATTATTTGATCATCAGCAACAATATAATGGATTCGCACTGCTCCTCTCTGCACCATATCCCAGAGATAGTGTTATTTGATCTCAATGTGCTTGTACTTGTCATGAAACACGAAATTTTCTGCAAGACGAATACCACTCTTATTACAACAATATATAACTGTTGTGTCTGGAACTTGCTCAAATAGTTCCCCAAAAAGCTTTCTCAGCCAAACTGACTCACAGTTAGCCATGCTAGTAGCAATGTACTCAACTTCAGTTGTACTCAGTGCAATAAACTTTGGCTTTCTGCTCATCCAAGAGATCATGGCAAATCCCAAGCTAAAGCAACACCTAGAAGTGCTCCTTCTATTAGCAGCGTTACCAGCCTAATCAGCATCAATCTATCCATGAAGTCTTACATTTTTAGAAGTATATCTCAATCCAAGATTGATGGTCCCATGCAGGTATCTCAACACATGCTTTACAGCAATCTAGTGTGCATGTGGTGGCCTGATCATATATTGGCTCAGAGTATTGACCGCAAAATATATGTCCGGTCTAGTGTTCACTAAGAACATCAATACCCCAATCAATTGTCGATACTCAAAAGGATTTGCCAAATCAGGACCTGCAACTTTACCACACAACTTCCTGAAGTTCATCTCCATTGGAGTATTCATGCGTTTACATTCTATCAGACCAAATCTTTCTAACAGCTTGAGAACATATTTTCCTTAAGAAAGGAAAATCTCACCAGGTTTTTGCCATACTTCAAGACCCAAAAAGTAGTGCACCAAATGAAGATCTTTCATTTCAAATTCAGAAGCTAATTCCCTCTTACACTGGAGGATAAGCGTTCACCACCGGTCATAAATAAAATATCAACATGTAATACGAAAATCAAAACTCATACCTTGGACTGTCTTGAAGTAAAGATTTGGATCAAAATTACTTCTAGTAAAACCGATCTTTGTCAAGAAGCTATCAATGCGGCCATACCAAGCTCTTAAAGCATGCTTCAAACCATAGAGGGCTTTCTTCAGTCTGCACACATGAATTTTCCGGTCATGTACTTCGAATCCTTGTGGTTGCTCCACAAATATTTCTTCCTTGAGGAAGCCATGCAAAAAAGTACTCTTCACATCCATTTGGTGAAGAGACCATCCTTGACTAGCAGCCATAGTTTTGAAAACTGGTCTTGCTAACCGGTTAGCAAGCCCACCGGTCGAAACCAGCGAAAAAACCCGGTTTGATTGCCCATTTCTCCTTTTTTTGCCCTAACCAGTGAAAACCGGCCGGTTTGAGGCACACCCACTGTCAATTGAAAAAAGCATATTGCTGAGTCCTGACTGTGTTTTAGGGGTTTTGGGGGGAATAAGAATCTTCTGCGGCATCACCCTAATTCAATCCTGAGGCTGTTAAGGCAGCACTCTACCAATTAACATCTCTCTGAAGACTGCAGACATCTAATTCTGGTCCACATACGTCTTGGAAAATATAGAAACCTCTGTAGGCTCGGATTGTGCAAGCAGGGTAGCACAACATCTCTCCTACAACAGTAAGCCAACATAACCAAAGGTTGAAGCATTACTTCATGGCAGGGAAAAAAGCAATTAAGGAAGGGTCTACCACAAACAAAAAACAAATCGGTCGCAGCACAGTAGACAGTGAGTTAATTAGTAGAGTAACAGTAGTATTGGGTAGTGCTAGTGTGAATTACAGTTGGAACATTGGTCTACTAAATCTAACATTGTAATCAGAACTATACTGTGGATTAATGGTTGGAGGAATCTACTGTTCATTGGGCAGTCAGCCCTAATTTATTGAAGCTTTGTTGAAGAATTATATTACTGTTGAAGATCTTTTATATTCATGCATTACATAGATGAATGCCCATTGTTTGATGAAAATTAAAAAGATGAATGTGCACTGTTGTGTATAATCTTTTCTGATTTAATGGACACCCTAACCAAAATAGAAACCCTAAGGGCAAAAATCCCCTTGGGATACTACACTCTTTAATCCTTGATGTTTCAGATCATGTTCCATATATTGGTGTTACTGGAAAAAGACTAATCTGTTATAGGGTAAGACAGCAAGGAAGAAGCAGGGGAAATCTAGTGCTTAGGAAGCCTTGGGACAGAGGAAATGACCTGAAAATTTACTATGAAATTGATGATTCTGTGGCTAGTAGTGGTGATGAACTTGATGATTGATCATGTGTACATTGTAGACTTGTAGTAGACCAATGGCCTGACTCATAGATTGCAGCATTGTTTCTGGACTTTATAGGCCACTTAGAGCCTCATTGCTTATGTATTTTGCTATTTTGTCGATGATATGTATTGCACTCGGTGCCATTTTGATATATTCACCTTTACATGGTATATAAATGAGCAAACTTTGCATATTTTGTCTCTATTGGCTTGGAATCATGGTTTTCCATCTTAAAAATAGTTTTGTTTCATTAAAAATTAATTATTTAATGTATTTTTTTAAAACCGGTTCGTTTAAACCAAACCAGTCCCGGTTAGACCGGTTCCGGTTTTAAAAACATTGCTAGCAGCTAGAGCCACAATAGATCAAATGGTTGTATAATGGGCAACGAGTGCAAAGATTTCACCATAATCTATTCCCTCTTTCTGAGAGAAACCTCTGGCCACAAATATAGCTTTATATTTTTTTCAAGACTGTCATCAGCACCATGTTTAATTTTATACAGCGATTTAGAAGACACAATAGATTTACATTGTGGTCTCGGAACCACTTCCCATACATCATTATGAATGATGGACTCATATTCTTCAGCCATTGCATCTTTCCACACTTGATCTTTCACTACTTCAAAGTGCATGGTTCAGCCTGAATAATGTTTCTCATGGCTACAACATATCCTTGGAACCGACATGGTTCTCTAAAGGTTCCTCAGTGAGCAACATGTCTATCCACATCCTGTAAAGTGTCACAAAGCCACAATTGTCTCTTTCTAGCACATGGAAAAGGATCCAAGGAATCCATGGGATCCATGGGTTCATCAACAAGATTAGGCTCAGGCTCGAGATATTCTTGTGCATCCAAGGCATCATCCTGTCTTTCAACATTAGCAGGAGAAGTGTTTATGGCTTTTCAAAGAGTTGCATCTTCATCAAATGTTATATCTCTGCTAAACTCTATATTTCTTTGTCCAAGTACATATATTCTATAAGCTTTAGAATTTTCACAATAACCAACAATCATACCTTTCTTACCTGAATTTTCTAGCTTGGTAATCTTTTCCTTTGTCACATGAAAGTAGACAGGGTAGTCAAAGATCCTTAAGTGCCCATTTTGTTTTGGGTTATATGGTAAAGGGGTCTTTTTCTTGATTCCATCTTCCTTGCATAAGCCTTGAGCTCTTGTCCATTTCATGTGCCACTTCAATCAAGGGATGGCTCGACATCTTCCTCAATCTCAATACAGTGGACTTGGTTCTCACATTCATCAAATGTAACCGTTGATCCCAGAACAAGAGCAAGAGAAATAATAGCAAAGAAATTAAACATAATGAAAGTATACCTGGTGATGAGGCAGGTTTTTCTATCTTTTTTTAGATGTGAGAGTGGCTTCATTATCCTTAAACCAGCTTCCTCTTCGAATTTACTCTTCCTACACTATTATGCACCCTGATGATCGTCAGGATCTACTTTTCTTGAGCGCGTCTTCATCAAGAAGTTAGTGAAAGAATCATTCAAATACTCATTTACGAAGAATAATCAATGATCTATAAAGATGTAATGTCCCAACTAAAGCAAATTTGGAACAAACCCTTCACACAAAATTTCTACTCATGAACAAAAGATTGCCATATAAAATATAACAGATAAAATGCATGGAATTCCATAACACGATAAGCAGAAACAATCTCATCTTTATTATAATATATAAATTGGGGATTTACATCCTAGAATAACAAAATAGTTGAGATAAAACTAGCCACAAATAGATCTACAATAATGGCGCAATGGGCCTCCCAAAACAAACTGAAAATTAAATCACTGCAACTTGTGAAACCTGAATGGATCCACCAAGGGAAGAGATGGGTGCTCGCCCACGCTCACTAAATCACCCAAGGGTTTCTATCCTGGGGCTACTGCTGAAGTAGAGAACCACGTTCTCAAACCTCCCCACAAGAAGAAATCTCAAATCCAAGTTGTCCTCCAATGGCCTCCTCCTCCTCTTTTATAGATTTGATGGATCCCTTTAGAACCTCCCATTTTATTGTTTTAATCATGGAGCACTTCTCCCTCTTTTATTTTGATTAGAATATTATTTTTAATGCGCGAAAATGGTAAATTGGCCATCTTGTCTCCCCAGGTCACTGAAACCAATGTTGCAAACATTCGCATCGGGATAAAATCGGCAAGGGTCCGAAAAACAAAAAAATTGTAAAAATTGGGAAAATATCAGTGAAAAAACAACAAACATCATCAAAATTAAGATACCATAAAAATATCTTTAAAATCGGCAAACATCGGTTAAGCCAAAAAATCGTGATTTCGAGATGAAATTGGGATGTTATCGAGATGTTCACAACACTGACTGAAACTCTCATCGAACCATCCCATCATGTAGATCTTCTCATTTCAGTTCCAACGAGCTATTACAATAAGGTGTTCTGCCACTTATTCCTCCCGAAATGCCACCATAAGCGTAATTAATTGAGTCAAGCCCACTAATAACTCAGTTTTCTGAAATTTATCGGAATGTGCCGGAACGAAAGGCAAACTGTGCGGATGATGGAATATACCAAGCGAATGCCATCGAACCTCATAGAAACTCCTCAAAACTTCATTGGGACCCCTGATGACTTAACCTGCTCCACTGACCTGGCCATCCCCTACCCTAGAAATCCACCCTGGCTGTACTATGAAGAAGAATAAAAATGGGGACATGACAGTCCTCTCGTCCCAAGATTGCTTGCCCCCAAGAAATCCAGATCTGTGGCCCAACGCAACTGAAACCCAATGCCTAGATCCCATATGAACCGCTGGTCCACGTCACGCCTTCAAGCTATCGAAACATGATTGGATCCTCCAATACCTAGATCCCATGCCCATCTCTGACTTAACCTACTACTAGTAGATCCACCTGGATCCCAATGCCACCAAGGAGCAGCAATGCTCCATGGCTCCCGCTATGTTATAGCTTCAGCTGTGAATGTTGCCCCACCAACTGCGTACCAGCTCATCACTTCTCTCCAATCCAACCCTTGGCATAAACCAACGCCAATCTCATCAAGCTGATGCCGTGCTGAAATACTGATGAGTGGCCAGCCCATATCCTATTGCCAACTGAAGCATGTAATGTCCCTCACCTTTGAGGGCTCTTGAAATACAACGCTCCTAACTAAAAATGATACTCCATCAAAAGGATACCATCTCATGATCTCTCGCCAATGTAAGTCATGGAATCCAGTGAAAAGAACAAGTCTACTATGTTGATGTTGGTCCATGTTCAGCTCATGCTTCTCTACTTGCTTGGACAGCGATATCCAATGAGAAAATCCTGACTCTCTCCCTATAATGGGTGCAAGTAGCCAAACTGTGCTGCAAGCCCCATCTATGTAGTCCTCGAGAGAGCTACTGCCTTAAAATGCTACAGCTCGGTTGGCTACCACTACATTTGTTTGCACCTCACCAGTGGGTAGACCCAAAGATGGATGCACTGCCATCTCCCTCGCCTAATAGGAAACTCCACGCCCCTCCAGTCCACCAATCTCTTGCCAAACTGTCTTGTCATACTCCATCATCTCTTGAGGACAAGTGTCAGCGAATACCATCACACGGCCAGCTGTCTGTACATCTATCTGCTCCTCATCAACCACTGACCCCACGGGTGGTTGTTCATCCTCCATCATCACGAGTTCAATAAGAACCTCCAACTAGCCCTCCCTAGAAGGCTCACCGTGCATACTACGCACATCATCCTTCTCAGTTGACTCAAGATCCATGATATACTGCTCATGTTGAATCACCACTGGTGACTCATCATCATGAATGTCTCTCCTAGGACCCACTAACTGCTCATCATATGAATCTGGCCTATTGTCAACGACTCTACATGACTCATGCTCCTCGAAAGCATCCTCGTATGAACCCATGGACTCTTCCGAAGAAGAATCTGTTGGGTCCCTATAATACTAGTGATTACCCTATTACTATGGTAGTTGTACCCCTTATTTATATTGTTGTGCCCCTATTGCCCCCATATTGTTATTACTGTGCCCCATAGAATCCCTCTATTGTTATTTTTGTGGCTTTATATTATTATTGTGAGGTCGGCTAGGTTATATTGTGACTCCTTAGACTCCTATATATAGAAAGGAGGTTTTTTCATTTGAATCATCAAGGAATCATTCATTTGTGTAATGTAAAGGACGTTTCCCCCTCGAAGAGGCTGAATTCTAAGGCATTGATCTATCTTTTCTATCTTTTTGTGAGTTGGTTTCATAACAATGTTACAGTCACAACCGCGTGCTCCTCCAAAGAGATATACTAGCTCTGCACAGCGGAGAAGCCTTGGATCATTACAATACTGTAAAATCTTTGTCTGAGATACTCCTATCAGAAGCTTGTTTGACCAAAAACCCATACAATGAGTTATGAGGGACTATATATCGCAAAGGGTGGGGTGGCCCTTGACATTCCCCTTTGTGACAGTTCATCTACCCTCATGACTCTTCATCTACTCTATGACTATTATATCCAACTATCAACTCTTGAAATTACACTTGACAAGACATTACATACAATCTGCACATGTACACATGTGAGACAAAATAGGCTTGAGCAAGCCATGCAAGAAATCACTATGACTCAGAAAATTGTGAGAAGACCAGCTCTTCGACATCCTCATGGTGGTCGATAGTAGTGAACTGATGCCAAGCTCAGTAGTCTACGATGTTGTCCATGTACTCTAAGGTGACATGTTTCTGGAAACGAACTCTTGCCTCCATAGAATCTGGGTACACTGCTTGAGCTCCTCTTTCCAACTGGTCTGATAGCATGCACATCATTGCCTTGAGTTCGGTCAGACCAACAACATACTTGTGCATGATGTTTTAACTGATAACCAAGACTGGGCTGGTGGCTATTCACATCAACTCGTCAAAGTACGAGTCAAGCTCTAGTCAGACCTATGCCATTGTCGTTTCCTAGGTGAGTGTCCCAATAGATGGGATTGCATGTGCGCACACAACAACATCCATACTCTTGAATACCCATGCATGTGAAGTCTACAGATTAGTGATGAGCTGCGGGAGATCTTCATAGTTCGGGATCTGACTCCAGATGCATGCCTTCATCTCAACCGCTATAGGCTTCATCATCTTAGGCAAGTATAGTGGAGCTCCCTTGTATGTCATTGTCCATGTTTGCATGTAATAAATAACAACATGCACGTTCGACAAGAGACGTGATCTCTTAGCACATCGCTGCTGCTAACCGTTGAGATGGACAACTGCCTTATGCATGGTACCAAATTTGGAATATAATGCCTGCATGACTATGTCAAGGGACAATACTTCATCCCGTATTGCCTTCTTCAACTTTTCTCGAGCGAATGTTGTAACCAGTTCTCCTCCCTGCTTGGCCATCTGTAACTCATTCTCATCTATCAGGAAGCGAACACTCGAGCTAGTGGCTTTGGCATATGCTCTGGTAGCATCGGCCAATGCTTTTGGATCTTTTCATATGTTAGACACGATCACTTGTTCCTCAAACTACATAGTAGATGTGTGATCATCCAGAGTCGACACTCTTTGAGACTACACAACTCTATGTTGGGACTCGTCGAATGAGATGTTGTGCATCTCCTCCTCTGGATTGTCTCCAAGGATCTCAATGTCTCCTTGGTCACTTGGGAATTTCTCCGCTTCTGTATCCAGTGAAGCTGGTGGGTCGACCTCTTGGTAATGAGGCATGAGTTCGATGTCTTGCTCTAACTCCTATTACTCCATGTCTATATCCATCTGCTCAAGTTCTTTTTCAGTCTCTTGAGAAAAGTCCTACTCCTGTGATGGCTCACCCTGTCTACCTGATGCCAGCTGTTTGGCTAAGTCAACTACATGTGCGGGCACAATTTCATATGTTTGTGCATGTTGCGCCCCCTGCTGTATATGTTCCTGTTGTGCTTCCTTCTCTTGTTTACGCAGCTCCTGTTCGTTTCAGATTTTCTCCTTCAACTCATGTAACTCCTTCTATGTTTCCTCCATTCTTCATTTTTCTCTCTTCCTTTTCTGTGTTCCTCTTATCGTGTTTTTTCCTCTTCACCTCTATTGCCAAAGCTACTTTTTGCATAAGTGGGTCTGCTTTGAACTTGTAACTTTGTTCCTCCTCCATGTTGTCGACAATCTTCCTCTTCCCCTTGTCATGCACTGGTATGTTTACCTCTTCTCTTGTTGTTGTTGCCGCTCTTTGGGTTGTTGCTTCACACTATTTAATTAACCATTCCGCAGCGATGCCAACCATTCATTGGGTCCAGAGAAGTTATGACAATATCTCCATGGGTCTTCCTCTCCCCAATGACATGCCCTGTGGATCCACTGAAATTGTACTCTCGTGCAGTGATCTTTTACAAGACAATGCAGGTCATACAGATTGTAGCTTAGGGCATCAAATGGATATTTCTTTATCTCCTCTGCTTCGACATCTGCATGCTTAAAACTTTGTATCTCGTATAACCCGATCCACAATATAAGAGCAGACCAAGGTGCCTTCTTCTTCCGATGCAACCTAGTTGTCAATCCTATCGAGATGTGATATGATACTTCCTACATGACGAGTTTTCCCAAGGCAAACTTCAGTAGAACATGCAGAGGCTTCTCCGTGCTATACATCCATATGAAGGTGTCAAACAATGATTCATACCAATCTTCTATAACAATCAGTGCCTCCATGGCTACCATCGACATGCAGGGTGGATCCTTTTCAAATATCATCTTGTACACCAGGATGACAAAATGATCGGACAGTTGTGTGATAACTCCTCTTAATTTGCATCCGGACAACATCTTACAATAAGTGTTCACTGAGGTCTCCGTTGATATACATGCCCACTTCAAGCCTGGGAACTCTTGATGGGCACAGATTGCATCCATGATGTAGGCGAACATGTATATTTATGGATGATGACCTTTGGGCGGTTGTCGAGCTCTTGTTACTTGTTCCTTAAGCTGGTGAGCCAAAATGTCGAACCAGCTGCATGCTTTGCCTTCTCTAGATACTTGGTCCAATGCGATCACCCACCTCTAAGGGAATGTTTCTATGTTCTCTTTTCCATAAAAGTGACATGGAAATATGACCAAGTATTGATACGCCTTCCACAGTATCTTCGTCTTGTAGACCTGGTTGGGTGTCATCCTGAATTTGGCTGACTCCTTCACCTAGTTCTTCAAGGTATTTCTGGAGTTAGCATTGTTGGGTATGTCGAAGGGTGTCTCCATGGTGATCATTGGCTTTGACATATGATACATCTATTCATAATCATGTGCCCTTAAGGTAAAAATATATGTCCCGCTGACACAACTCAATGTCATCGTCTTAGGATCAGTGTGCGAGATGATCCAATGTATCATGTCCGCGCATGGGAGCACGGTATACCTGCATGCAATCTGGTACAAGCTGAACTTGTGAATGTTCACATAGACTTGGCAGACTTCGAGATCTTCCCCAAATGTGCCTGTAAATGCATCATTGACCTTTTTCTATTTTATCTTGATGTACTTTTCTACAATCAGCTTGGTGTCTTCATAGATCGACAGACTTGTAGACACTTGCTCAATTACTGCTCCAGTTGCACTTCTGTCAATGTCCTTTGATCCTTCTCTCTTGGATGCCATTGATCCTGAACTACTGAGAGGTGGATGAACACCTACTAGATCTAGAGACATAGCGACATGCATGGAAATAAATATGCGAGCTAAAACCAATGCAATCTTTAGGAACGACATGCAACATACCTGGGGATTGACTGGCAAGGATAGCACAATTTTTCCGGGGAGGTCAGGAGACTAGCTTCCAGAACTGCACAAAAGGTAGTCAGCCTTGTTGGGAGGCTAGTTGGCTACTATAATTACACAATGTGCAATCCACACTAGCCTGTTGGCTGCTAGAATTGCATAATGCGTAATTTCTGCTGGCAATGGTTGCAAGCCCAGTGACTGCATTGCACAATTTTCTAGGCCAACAGTCACTACCCCTCAAATTTGCGCAATTTAAGACTATAGGACAGTCACTGGACTAAAATGCACATTTTTTGAGAGGAAGGTAGAGCCTTCCCTCTCAGGGTTGCGCAATGTTGTCTTAGTGAGGCAGAGCCCGGGCCAAGGCTGCCCAGACCCGTCGACAGGCAGCTGAAAGAAAATGTGAAGGTGAATGCATGGTGATACTGAGTGTAAGTAGGAGTGAATGATCGTGCATGAAAATAATGAATGAAAGATTCAGAACACAAAACAACATTCATGTGTGTGAAGCAAGTTGCTGAATCGACGACTGTTCATTCAAAACAGTGTCATGCATGCGACAACAATGAGATACTAATGAAAACTCAAATGGTGCTAGTAAAAGCTAATATGCATGAAAACGACAAAAAGTGCTAATGGAAATCAAGCAAACATCACTCACACAAGCCGAAACACAAAAAGCGACAGAAATGTTGCAAAAGACAAGTTAAGAGGACTTACCCGTAAATAATTGAGTTGGATGTGTCGAAGACTCCTGGATCTTTTGTGGGTTGTCAAAGCTCCAATATCGATGTGAATAAGTGAGCTCTAAAGTGTAGAATAAATAAGTTTGAGGCTCATGATGTGCATGCCACAAATCTAGGAAGAAGCGACACTTGGAGGAAAGATTCTAAAATGATCTTTGCATGTAACCTCCAACTGCTAAAAATATTTCCCTAAAATCTAGGGATGATTTTTGCATGTTTCTTTTTTCTATTTATGGAAAAAGTAGCCCATGCATGCAAGTCAATTTTTCTCATTATAGAGTGGAACCGATCAACCCAATGGCACATGCAACAACCTGCTTGACTGAGGGGAAAATTTGGGCATTTATGGGAGGGAGCTAGGCTAGCTGCCCAGATGGATTGTGCAATTTCTGGGCTGAGCAGCTAACTGCTGCCCAGAATTGCACAATTTATGGGTTGAGCAGTCATGCTAGGAGAGATTTCGCAGTTTTTCCAGTTAAGGTTGACAGGCGTAATTGCGCAATTATGGAGCCCAACAGGACTGTGCAATTTATGGAGGCAAGGCCGGTTCCCCTCTAGAATTGTACAATTTCTCAAGGGAGCTGCTCAGCCTGCATCTGGACCAAGTCCAAAGAAACAACCCTTGAGGAGGATGCAACAATTTATCATGCACAGGCTGGAAATATGCTAGAAAACCACTGAAGCTTGTGTACTTGACAGTGCAAGACATGCTGCTGAGGATGGTTGGTAGGGAGGCTCCAAAACAAAGCTAAGGAAAAACTTTGGAGGGTGGTTGTAGCCGCTACAATAGAGAGCTCTTAAGAGAAGAAATCAAGACTGAGATTGGAGTTTTTGTAACTTTGGTTGATGATTTAATAATGGGGTTGGAGCGATGTGTGGAAAAATTGGTCTGGATATCCTGGAGCAAGGGAGAATTTATAAGAGGTTGTAGGGGTGGGCTTTCAAGGAGACTCGGGTATATTGGTGAGGAGGAGTTATTAATTGTAAGAGTAAGGTCATCCTTGATATTGAGAGGAGATGAAGAAAAATTTCTTGCCTCTAGGTAAAGTTTTGTATGTTGATCTTGAAGCCCTTCCCTCACCCTACCACGTTGTCTAGCCCATTTGTGTTGATCGGAAAAAAATACTATTAGATGACCTATTTCATGAAAACATAGGAAGTGAAATGGAATGCCCCAGTAGTTAATTACCTACCTCTAAGTGTAAGGACCCCCTTATATGTTGACTTCTGTCGAAAGACCCTCACACATATTTCTTTAAATCAATATCCATGTTGTTCTCTTATCAAGCCCGGTTAGACTGCCTTCTTCCAGGTAATGTAGTTTCCCTATTTTTCTTATTATTGTGGTTATTGCCTCCTTTTTCCATAGTTCCAATGATAAGCCAGGAATCTTAACCCATAGTATGTTCTGGCGTGGTTTGTATTTTTTAGGGTCAAATATGAATTTCCACCTTTGTAGGGAGAGGAATCCTCTTCCCTTAACCCATGGGGATTTGTAAATAAGATATGCATCTTAGGAGTTTTTGAAATGGAAGGAGAACTATCCATTTTGGAGTATACAGATCCAAGGTCTACGTTTCGAGATTGGAAACTATCTTGACTCCACTCAACTCTGCATTTTTTCACCGGTCATTCGACTGACAACTCACTTGCCCACCAATGCCTCAAGTTTCAGTCTTTCGACTTCATTCCAGTATCCATCCACTCCCAAAACTATGTTCTGAATCTGTTCTGCAAATTTGATTGTCTTGTTACATCTGGAATTTGTGATTATTGCACCTTTTGAGCCCACCCCTTGTGATGTGCCTTGATTGTCACTTGAATAGCCCTGAGATCCAAAATTCTTATGGGTGTCCTCATTCTGAGCCTTCAGGTGATCATTGTTTGTTTTCTCCTTGGATCAATCACCTTTTGAGTGGTGGCTATAAGGATTCCCAATCATACCTAACTCTTTATTTCAGCTTCTATGGTTACTTCAATTAGTTTGTCCATATACACAATCTCCTCAAATATTGTTGATTGGGCCCCCATGTCATCAATAGTCATCTTGTCCACCTGTATTCAGCGGTCATTGACTTTTCATCAATGATCAAAGCACTTGTTGGCTTGTCATGGGGTAAAATGTCACCAACCAGTCACATTCACAAGTTCGTATTTCACTCTCCAACCAATCACATTCACTTGTTTCTGTACAGGACCTCTAATTGATTCACCAGAATATATTTTTTATTATAACATCTTTGTAGGTGTGTTTAATGGCCAACTAATCACTTCCACTGACCGAACATAAATATGGTGTACTATGCTTGATGGAGATGTCAATCTGACATACATAGTCTGCTGCAAAATCTGTATTATATAATACAACTCCAATATTTGCTAATGCGACATAATCTAGATGTTAAATATTGTTTGGCTATTTAATCAATGAAGCTTGGAACCAATATGCTATTCCAACTAGGGATATGGGAGGAATGTTGTATGGAAACCAAATCCCAATGTTTATACTCTAGGTGTATTTCTTTTATTCCATATCTGCTTTCCTTTAATTCCCTGTGTCGTTGTTTGATTGGATTTTACTCCCTACACTCACTCACAACTACCTAATTGATGCCATGGAATTTTAATTTGGAAAGGTTCCATGACTTGGCACTTTCAGTGGATGTCCAAAAACCTTTCTACAATGGGTGATCCAACCAGAAACACCATGTCTAAACAATCCTTTCAATTTGCCTTGAATTCTTAATATGCTTCCAATAATATGTTCGTACAACAGTGGTAGATTCAACACCAACATAAATTAAACCAAAGCCAACAACAATTACAATTCCACCCAACACACACTGGTTAAATGAATTCAACGTTTTTATTCCAATAAATTATGGTAGCTTTCAAGTAAATTTCACTAAAAAATATAAGAAAAAAACCTCCAAATTATAACAATGAGAATACTCGCATGTCTAAACATGTGAATGAAAGGGATGGGGAAATTGTTATCATGTGTGAAGAACAGAGTTATTTGAGTTTAAACACATGGTACCAATTCTTGGAGTGTTTGAGCACGTGAACAAGTGAACTTACCTATAGTAGATGGGATGCAGAAATGTAGCAGGGCTTGAGAAAAATGAAAACACAAGATATGGTTGGTTGTTGAGTAGCATTTTCTACAGGAGAAGGTTCAAATTGAAGGGTGGCGTTGTTCCACGTAGCGAACATGGGATCAACCCACCTAGATGATTACTTGTACCATGAACATAGAAGAGAAAAGTGAATGTGTTTTAAATGTTTGTCTGAACAAGAAGATTAACAAAGAGTGCTTCTGAATTTATAATTTATAATTTTGTGTCCAAGCTTCATAGAGTTGTGGCATGTGCCTCAAAATCCAATGCAGTGAGAGACGGGTGTAGGAGTTGATTGCCAAACGATGGTGCATATATCTTATTCATGCAAGTATTGGGCCTAGTCTTGCACCTGTGATGATGAGGTCTATATTAATGGCCACATTTTCGTTGCAATGGGAAGAGAACAAATTAAAAACACCCAAATAATAAGTTGCTCTGAAAGTGTAGGTTTAGAAATTGGTTGCAAGGAGGAGGTCGGGATATTGGGTAATGGACGAAGTAGTAAGATCAGTGAAAATCAATGCTTATAGAAATGACCCAGGGAGTTGTTTGTGAGATTCGTTTTGACAAAATATGCAACCCACAATTTTCATATTTGTTTTGTAAAACTAGTGCAATCCTTTTTCTCTTAGGAAAATATCAGGGAGTATGAGGGGAAGAAACTAGTGTCTACTATGAAAGAATTGTTGAAGCTGAAGGTGACAAAGGGAAAGAAGAAAGCCACATTCGATAACCTGTACAAAGTGATGGAGAACATAGTGGTGTCGAGTCATATAGTGGATTCTCCAACCTATCTGGTGATGGGTGAGTATAATTGTTTATTTACAGATGCTTTGCAGTTTTAATTCCATTGAGATGTCGTAATTTGAAAAAGTCGAGGAAGTATTGTTGAGTGTGTGGTAGACCTTGATGTTTTCCATATCAATGGATGGTATTACATGATTCCATATTGAAAGAAGTTGGAGTTGTTGCATTAATTTCACAATGTCATTAAATGGAAGTAGGTTCATAGGATGGTGACTTTGTCCTAACATGGAGCTAATTTTTATGCAACATCTAACTTTACTGGAGGATGGAACCAAGTTTTATGGATCATGTTGATAAATGGTAGATATAAGTAGGTCGATACGATGATCATGTAAGCTTTAGATAAATGGAGCATGAACATTTTCTGAGGTAGAAGTGAGTTGCATTATTCTATCTTGATAAACCAAGATTGAGTGTACAATGAATTTTTGAAGTGGAATGCTA
The DNA here is from genome assembly GCA_000404065.3 of Pinus taeda. Taxonomy (NCBI): domain Eukaryota; kingdom Viridiplantae; phylum Streptophyta; class Pinopsida; order Pinales; family Pinaceae; genus Pinus; species Pinus taeda. Next base: position 19,278 of record APFE030288428.1, on the reverse strand, counting down.
AAATTGTAGGAGGGAGGACAAAGAGGTCTTGGATACAACATATAAATGTTTGGAGTTTGATCTAAGATAAAAACTTGTGGAAGTATTATGGAAGTAGAGGGTACAAAGGATATTGGTTGTAGCAGCAACATTGGAGGTTAGATGATGGTGGACAAATAAGAAAAAATTGTGTGAGTTGAAACATATTAATGACCATTTGTAATATGATACACATTGTACTTGTAGCATGTATATTTGTCATATTTATGTTTTTGTATTGGTCCATGAAAATGTTTGAGTTTGTACCTTGTTTCCATGATTTGGAAGGTATTGTATGTACCTATATCTATATAACATGAAAATGGTATATTTTTGTTAAGACCTAAAGAGGCATGTGTTGGGTGCAATCTTTAAGCATATCTTAGATACTTATTCCCAATTTTTGATCATTCTCTCTCTATAAACCTATGAGCTTTATGTCCCAATTACCATTTTCCCTGTTTATAAGAGAAATCCTTTCTCAACATATTATTTTTCCATATTTTGTTAAATATTGAATGAAGTCATGTCTTTTTGAGATGGTTAACCAAGGTAATTGTGGAAGAAGTTTTCTGGTTATTTTTCTTTCAGGTGTTGCCTACAACTAAGGACTAAGGATGAGCAGCTATTGTTGTTACTTGCTTTTACACTTTGTGGATTTTCTGTTACAGTCCGAAGCTTTGTTGTTACACCTCAAGTTTTTGTTACACCGCAATTGCCAAAGACCATGGTTGCTGTCTTCAAAGATAGTTGTCAAGAATCATGAATTATCTACGGATGGTCAAAGGATCTCAGCAATTATGATTGTGGATATGGTGTAACTTGAATTCATATTTTATTAGGAAACTATTTGTAATTCTTTATATTTTTCTCTTAATATTGATCAGCATGGGAATCGTGAGATTCTCATGACTGATCTGTTCCCTAATTTTTGGGGCTTGTAAACTTTATAAAAAGGTTCGATTCCATTGAAAGGGAATGGAAACAGATGAGAAACATCGACATTTTGATCTTGTAATTTCCAGTCATTTTGAATACAAAACACTTTTGGTGATGTTCATACGGATCTCGTGTTGAGTTTTTAACTAGTTTCCATTTCATCCATGTGCCCTGCTAAGGAGGAAGGGTCGTCCTCTTTAGTAGGGATTAAAGTAGTAGTATATTAGTTATTTTGGTTTGTCCTTTTTTTAAGTGTGGATTCATTAATGTTATTGTATGAATTGTAGTATTGATGCACTTTTGTTTTCAGATTCATTATATGTTGTTACACAGGATTGGTTAGAACTATAATATTTAATCAACTGATAGAATTTTATTAATGATGTCTTGAGTGCCTGTTCTTTGGGAAAAAATGAAATGTGATGAGTGAATTTCATTCCTATAGAATTTCTTTTTAATTCTTGCATGAGTTCTTTAAGTTCTGCAATTGTGTTCAATGACATTTTCTTTCATTTATTTCCTTGGTTGTTATGTATCGACATAGATAGTGCAAACAACTTTGAAATAAATAAACCTACCCTCGTTGTCAATTAAATGCTTGTGGTTCTTTCAAATTAAATAGTGATTAAACCAGCACAACATTTTGGCGCCATTTTCAGGGAAGGCAGTTGATGATACAATCATCCAGTCTATTTTGTTAGTATAGTGTTTCTAGTGCATAGGTGTTGGGCGGTAAGAAGAGAGGTGTGAACCTGCACATCACTCTAACATACCTGAGAAGTCTCACCAAAGTGATCATTAGAACACTTAGGGTGTGTTAGCTTTTGAATTTATTTTTTTTAAAAGTGTCTGCAGTCTTACAGACGTTGGGTAGTAAGACAAGAGGTAAGAACCTGCACATAGTTGTAACATCTAAGCAGGCTCACCACTATAACAACTGAGGCACTTGGAGTGTGAAATAATTACACATAGGTTCCATGTGTAGACTGTATGAACAGAAGAGACAAGAAACATAATAACTCTAATAAACCTATAGGAAAAATGGGTCATAAAAGGAACAAGAAAAGCACAGATTTAGGGAGAAAAACATTCATTCAAGAATTAATTTCAAAAGCAGAGAGAGAAAATTCAAATTCACAGAGGGATACAAAAAAAACAAGACCATAGAAATTTGTTACTCCCATATTAAGGTCAGAATCATCTTATTCCTCCATCTCAGGACCTCATCACCCTCAAACTAGTATACATACTCCTGAAATTGTAGATTCAATTCAAGAACAACATGAAGAAACTAGTGGCCAAGACTTTGGATCTGAAGTCCAAGGGGAAACCAGTGGGGAGCACTTAGAGCCAGAATTGGAAAAACCTTCTTTTACTTATCAATACCTAGATTCAGGAACTGTTGTGAAACATCCAATGCCAGAGCAACTTGTACAATCATCATAAGGATCTTCATCCACAAGAAACCCACCTGAACGATCTTTGGGAGAGGACTTGTCAAAACAAGAAACAAGAGAATATACAATGGTAGACAACAATAACAATACTAGGATTGATACCACTGTTACCACCTTTGAATTCCCAATAGGTGATATAAGGGGCAAAGCTCCCATGAAATACATTCCCTTATCAGCTTTTCCATCTTTTCAAGGAATCACTGTAGAAGATCCTGATACATACTTCAAATTCTCATAAGCATAAATTGTTCCCTACTAATCTAAAGGGAGCAACATTAACATGGTTCATGGATTGGGCTCTGCTACTATTCGTACATAGGGAGAGATGAAAACTACCTTTCCGTAAAAAATCGGGACTATTTTTGGACCAAGGAATTGAGGGAAGAAATATTTAGGTTGACACAAAAAGAATAAGAAATATTGGAGGATTATGTGGATCGATTCCACTATAATCTACAGAGATCTAAACATAGTGATTTGGATTTGAATATCTTGAAAATTATATTCATACAGGGAATGAGAGATGACTGCCTAGATATATTGAATCTACTAGGGAAGGGAGATATATCTCAAGAATAATTTTAGGAGATAATTAAACTCTGCTTAATATGCTTGAGAGGTTCATCACGAGAAAGAAGAATGACACGGGACACCTCTGTTTGAATACAAAAATTTTCAAATGGAAGTGTGACTAGAGCAGAGATTGGGAACCTATTCGAGAATCTTACGACTTACCTCTTCAGTACTTTATCCACCCAACTGACAACTGCACAAGTAAAAAAGGCACAAGATGAAGCTAAGAAATATTTGGCTTTATTTTTCCCAAAATGTAAGGATAAACATTCATTGAGGGATTGTAAAGTTGACAGCATCAGTTTGTGCAACATTTGTGATTTGGAGCATTCTACATGCTATTGTCTAGAGCTTCCCAGAGTGAAAGCAGTGCTCAAGGAATCAATTGAGCAATTCCAATCCTCGTACTTCATTAGTTCTAGGAAGCCTTGGCAGCCACAACCACCAAGTATGTCTCACGATTTTTCTTTTAATCCATGGAATAATGTATATGATGCACAAAAATTTCCTTGGCAATATTCCTCTCCTCCTCCAGTTCAGTTTTCCTCACCATGGAATGAATGGTCTCCATTTCCACATTTTCAATATTCTCCATCTTAGTTATATTCCTGGCCCCAAAATTGGAGATGAAATTATTTAGGTCCATCCCCTTCTGCGTTACCAATACAACAACAATTGTAGTTTCCACCTCTCTCAACACCTACTGCTACACCTCCCATACAACCCCAATTACCTGTACAAACTAATGCTAACCCAAATAATAAGGCAGCCCAGTCTTTAGAAACTCTCATTTCCTTCCAATATTACTACATCATCGATATTGAATGTAATGAAATCCATATATGATAAATAAAAGTAGTAAAATCCTCTCCTGTTATCACTGAGGAAGAATGTGAATCTCCTAAGGACGGTCCTGCGGACTCTCACGAGACTACTATAGCAGGTCAAGGTGATGTTGTTACACCTATAACAACTAACTCAAATAATTCTATTACATCTGTATCAGCTGACATAGCTATTACAGTAACTAAGGACCCTTCATATCCACAAAGATTATCAGAAACTAGGATGACTTCACAGCCTGACTCCAATTTTCTTAGAGATTTGAAAAATATCCACATCAGGATTCCCCTACTGCAAGCTATCAAGGATGTTCCCATATATGCAAAAAAATTATGGGACCTATGTGTTAAAAAAACTAGAAGAAAGTCTAAAGACCCTGTCACTATCCATGTGATGGGGAAATTATCATAATTAATGACTGGTCAATCTCCGTTGATTAAATATAATGATCCAGGGAATCCTACGGTTACCGTTTACATTGATGAGATGCCCATCCTAAATACACTAATTTATTTAGGGGCAACAACTAACTTAATGACTAAATAGTTCTTTACCATCCTAGGTTTGCACGGGCTAAGACAAACACCCACCATACTTGAATTAGCAGACAATTCCCATGTTAAACCAGAAGGGGTATTAGAAGATGTAGTTATTACAGTGGATTCCTAGAGATATTCAATAGATTTTCTTATCTTGCAACCCAACTCAAATTTAGGGGGGAATCCCTTGATCCTAGGAAGACCCTGGTTGGCCACTGCAAATGCATTTATAGGTTGTAGGTCAGGCTATATGATAATTTCAGATGGTCAAGCCACGAAAAAACCCAGCCTTTATCCCCTTGCAAATCCAAGTAGGGAGTTGGAAAGCCCCTTATGGGATGAGTTCGAACCCGAATCAGATAATTCCCAGCCATTTATCACCCTCAGTAAAGCCTAGTACTTTAAGGATGAGATAGAAGATGATATTATAAATGGTGTTATCAGTAATCCTCTTTCTATTAATTTTATTGAAGACTAGGGGGAGGGAGAGGATGTGGAGGATTTGCGCTTTGAACATATGAACACCACTCCGAACATCAATAGTAACCCAGTTGAAATAGAACTAGGTAAATATATGAATGTTAACCTGAACCTGACTCCCGAACAAAACTAAATGATGTTATAGTTGTTACAAAAGTATATAAAGGCATTTGTGTGGGATTACATAGATATGAAAGGAATTAATCCTAGCCTATGCACCCACCTATCTACTTAAAATAGTGTTATAATCCAATTAGACAGCCACAATGACATATGAACCCAGCACTTAAGGAGGTAATCAAAGAAGAATTGCAAAAACTCCTAAATGCTAACTTCATTCATCCAATTTCTGATAGTTACTGGGTATCCCCACTTTTGATTGTCCCTAAAAAGAATCGAAAGTGGAGAGTCTATGTAGACTATAGAGAACTTAACAAGGCCACCCAAAAGGACCATTTCCCTTTTCCATTCATAGACCAGGTCCTTGATACCTTGTCTGGAAATAGATTCTTTTCATTTCTAGATGGGTTCAGTGGTTACAATCAAATACAAATTACCCCAGAGCATCAAGATAAAACCACATTTACTTGCCCTTGGGGAACCTTTGCATACATAGTTCTTCCTTTTGGACTCTGTAATGTGCCAACAACTTTCGAAAGGAAGATATTGGGAATATTTTCAGATCTGTACATGACTATTTAGAAGTATTCATGGATGACTTTACACCTTATGGTGAAGCCTTTGAAACAACATTAATTAATCTTGAAAAAGTACTAGAATGATGTGTACAAACTAATGTTGCTTTAAGTACAGACAAATTTCACATGATGGTGAATGAATTAATTGTGATGGGACATTTTATTTCTGTTGATGGAATTAAAGTAGAACATGCTAAGATAGAGGTAATTCTTAAAATTCCAATTCCCTACACACAAAAAGAAGTACATAGTTTTTTGGGACATGCAGGGTATTATGGAAGGTTCATGAAAAAAAATTCAAGAATTTCATCCCCTTTATTTTCTCTACTTGTTAAAGATGTGAAATTTGTTTGGATAGGGAAATGCAAGCAAGCCTTTACAGAATTGAAAAAGTGTGTATCAGCAGCCCCTATTTTGCGAGGACCAAACTGGAGTCTGTCGTTTCATAAAGCCACATATGCATCTAATATTGTTGTGGGAGTTGTGTTGGGTCAGTTGGAGGACAGAAAACCTTATGCCATATATTACATAAGAAATAATTTGACCCCAACTAAATTGAATTACACGGTAACAGAAAAATAATTTCTTGCAGTAGTGCATTCCATCAACAAATTTTGACACTACGTTATGGGATATCAAGTGTTTGTACACACTGGCCACTCTGCCATTCATTTTCTAATGAATAAGCCAATCACTAATGGTAGGGTTACGCGTTGGTTATTGCTGTTACGGGAATTTGATATAACAATCCTAGATACACCTAGGAAAGACAATGTAGTGGCTGATTTTCTTTCTAGGTTTACTATTGGTGATGAATGCATATCTGTTGAAGATTATTTTCCTGGTGAATATATTTTTTCTATTTCAACTCACTAATCGTGGTATGCAAACATAGCTAAGTATCTTGCTACAAGAAGAATCCCACAACATCTATCCTCACACGACAAGAAAAAAGTTGTTCATCAAAGTGCGATATAATCTCGGATCAAAGGAAACCTCTATCACTGGTTCACATCATCAGATCAGGTGTTGTGGGAGGGAGGATGAAATATTTGATATCCTTAAAGCTTGCCATAAAGAACCTTGTGGGGGGAACTTTACATATAAAAGGACTGGGTATTAGGTGCTTTCAACAGGGTACTATTGGCCTACTATATTTCAAGACGCAAAGAAATTTTTGAAAGGATGTAACAATTGAATGGGTCAACCTCTCCAATCATATGAGATGTCGTTACACCCTCAAATAGTTTGCGAACCATTTCAGAAGTGGGCCTTGTATTTTGTAGGTGTTGAAAAGTTTGCAACAAGAAATGCTTGTTGAGAATGCAACAAGATGATGGAGCTTAGTGGAAAGGAGTCGCCTTCACTAAGTGGTCCCGCAGGCAAATTATGGCGCAAAGTCTATTTTTAGACTATGTCTATTTTTAGACATATGGATCATGGTCATGGTCTATGAGTTGTAGGATGTTGTTTATGGATGATTGGTCATGTTGGGAAAAAATAGATGGACTTCTATTTTTTGGATCACAGCGGTGTGATCAGAGTCTATTTTTAGACTGTCAGGTAAAAATAGAAACAGTCAAATATTATTAGCCCTTAGTAATATTTGGACTCTAAACTTTATCTTATTCTCTTGGAGCACTTCAGTTGGAGCTACAAATGTGGCACATGCAACTTCCTGAAGGAATCACGTGGTTACCTATGGGTTGACTGAGCTATTGCATGAAGGACTTCAATTAGAACTCAAGTGGTTGAGTTCTGTGGAGTTAGATGAGCAGTTAATGGATTTGTGTTCAGTTTGACTTAGTTGAACTAGTTGCATTTAGTCTAACTGGCCAATAAACCAAGTGATGAGTTGTGTGAATTAGTTATTAATTAATTCACTAATTATTAACTCATAAATCAACTAAAGAATACATTAGTTAACTCAGTGCATGGACAGTTTAGTGGAGACAAGTGTTAGAGGTAAGTGAAAGGGTTAGTTGTGACTATTAGTTGTGCATGAGATCTTGCACAATCAATGGATTGAGTATGCCCATGAGAATTGCACAGTAGATGCCCAGTATTATAGCCTGTGCTCACGTGATTTCCAGTGTGAGTGATTTTCCAAGGTAAATAGAACTTGGAAAGAGTTTGGATTCATTCATTCTCATGCAGGTATTGTGCAGTGGATGCAGGCAAGCAGTAGAGGAGATTTGGAGATCAGATCTGAGCTAGTTTGTGTGTAACAGGTGGAGATAGTACTGAGTACTTGTGAGGAGTATTGTACTATGTATCGTTACATGTTCTCAATCAATATAATATACAGATAGTTGGGGTTTTTAGCGACATGCTTTCCCCGTGAAAATACTGTGTTGATATGTGTGATTGATGCTTCTATGTGCGCATGTTATTTTTTCTGCTTCTGTAAATTGATGATCAACGTAGAGGATGTTATGTATTATGCATGTATTCTGCAATAGTGTATAATCGACAGTAGGTCCAATTAACCCTCCATCTCAACAAAAGTCCTACATCCTGGTCTGTATAGATTATGTCGCAAAGTAGGTTGAAGCAAAGGCACTAACTAGAGCCACAAAACAGGTTGTTTCAAACTTTTTCTTTGAATACATTTTTTTTCACTTTGGGGTTCCTCAGGAAATAGTGACAGACAGAGGGTTGCAATTCACATCTCATTTGATCTAGAAGTTAGTTGAGAAATACAAAATCTTTCATAGGATTACTTCACCTTATCATCCACAGGAAAATGGCCAAGTGGAAAGCACCAATAGGGTTATTAAGGGAATTCTTACCGAGATTGTGGCCAGCCACTGGAGGAATTGGGCTGATAAACTACCATAAGCATTGTGGGCATACAGGACTACATGGAGGAACATTATGAGATTGTCACCATATGAATTAGTGTATGGTAAAAATCATTTATTTCCCATAGAGTTCGAAATAAAGACACTGAGAACAACACTACAAGTGAATCTAGATTTTGCTACAGCAAAGAAACAATGGTTAAATCAGCTAAATGAACTTGATGAAAAGAGGTTGGCTTCCATTCAACAAATAGATATCACCCAGCAACAAAGGGATAACTGGCACGACAAATTCATAAAATATAAGGTGTTTCAGAAAGGAGATTGGGCTCTACTATGTGATTTGCGATTGAAGGAATTCAAGGGGACGCTCTGCATCAGATGGCTAGGTCCTTATGAACTTGATATAGTATTTGACAATGGGACTATGAATTTAGTCACCATCGACAATGCTAGGACACCATTACCTGTTAATGGGAATCATCTTCGGTTATATCACAAACTAGCTTCAAAGGATACATTTGTCAACATTGTCTCGGAATCTGATCTTCAAATTATAGGAGCAGGGGAAATTTCTCTTGCGCTACCAAATTTTTAATCCTCAATAAGTGTAACAGCTAAAAACCAACTCTGTTGGCGGCTGATACAAAAATAATAATAATAATAAGAAGAAGAAGAAAAAATAAAATAAAAATATATAAATAAAAATATGTCTATTAAAAGCTCTTATATGGGTGCAGGCATATAATGGTAACAATTGAAAATCACTATGTGGCATTTGTTACGCATTTTTTTTCCCTGTAATAGCATCATCTATTTCATATATGTTATCTTATGTTGTTACATGCTTAAGTCTTTTCCTTCTTTCTTTAAAATTTTTTCAAAGTATTATAAAGAAGAGTTGTGTTATAAAGAGTAGCATTAGCGATTAGACCTGTTGTTACACCTGTAACAACCAACTATTTGCAGCAGTGAATTGGGCACAATCATATGCCTTAATAAATGATATCACTAGGATGCTGCCACCAGAATAAATGATCTAATCAGCATGTTGTCATCTGAATCAATCATGTCACTAGTGCTTTTCCGCCACATCATCACTGGTGAGTCATTCGAAAGGTATATTTCTTTTCTTTATTTAACGATTATCGAAATAAATGTGATGTTCCATCTGATGGCCAAGGACGGCCATCGCATTGAAACTTGGGGGGAGGGTGACTCATTTTGCAATCTGTAATTTAAATCAGAATTAAAGTCACAGACCTTGTAATCATTGGCAAATTCTGCAATCATTATCATCTTTTTATGTCAAGCATGCTATAGTTCTAAATTACATCTAAGACAGATTTCCACAACCCCAAATTAATAATGAGACCATAACATATATCGTATGATCCCATGATATGAAATTCTTTCTTTTACTGCCCTAATATCTATCCTAATGAAGCATTGGATCTTCATTTCACAAAATTCTCAAAAGAGAAAGTAGATAGATCACAAAGCATATTGTCATAAGTAGAGATGGGAGGAGCAGCAGTAAGGCACCAGCTGAATTCCACAGGAGCATTGGAGAATTCCCCAGAGGTATGCCAAAGTTTTAAAGAGCCAGGATGGTTCGAATTATTCGAACGACTCAAAGGGTCAAAAGAAACTATTCCCCTGGAGTTTGCCAAGAATTTGAACAAGAATCAGGCAGAGGTCATAGGGTTGAAGTTAGAAGTCATTGAAGAAGTAATTTCCAAAGTATCAACATTGCAATCTAAAGGAAAAATATGGTTTAGTCGTAAAATCTGTTATGTAAAATTGACTTGGGGTTTGAGTCAAGGTTGACTTCGTTAAATAGTAGTGGTTTTGGGCACATGGTATAGTGTACCCATGGTATTATGGTCTGTGGTATTGCATGTAATTGAGACTATAAAATACAAGAAATACTTCATTATAATGTAGGCCTGGAGGTGAGCAGTGAAGGCTCACTTGGCCAGATTGGCTAGGATTTTGGCCAATGCTAATGAGATTTCATTGGGTTGGGTTTTTCCCCATATTTTGTGTTTTCCTGGATAAGTATTATGTGTATAATATTTATGTGTCTTGTTGTTGGTTATTTTATTATTCCTCTCTATAAATCTTGGTAAATATCAGTAATAATTTATCTTTCTATTGTAAATTTCTTAACAACTGGTATCAAAGCTAAGTTGGCTTCAGAAGGATGTTTTTTGTTGCCAAGGGTTTGTATTAGCTTGGTAGATAGAGAGATAATTGAGTTTTCCTTGCAGGTCTAGATCAAAAGCCATAGATTATGAAGCAAAGATGCACACTATTAGGTCATGAGTGATTGAGTGGATCGGGAGGATATGTGCACATGGATTAATTAATTGATGAACCATGTACCTGAAAAGAACTCCTAGATAACTCGCGGTTACAGCAGCTAGTGACCCATGCAATTCGGTAGATGGGCTCCTTTTATATGGACATTGATGTCATATGTACAAAGACAACAAATGGGCATACTGTTGTAAGACCCGGTAAGGCATGCATACACCTCGGTAATTATTGGTAAAGTTTGGGTTAGACCTAGGTAATAGGGGGATGTTAAGTTAACAAATCCCGGGTAGAAACTTTGAAGGGGGTAAGGGCTAGAGTGAGCAGAATTGTCTCATTTAGGAGGTTTTGGCTGGATTTAGTCAAGGAACCCCAAGTCAAGTTTAAGGGGGGAATTGTTAGGTAAAATTGACTCAGGGTTTGAGTCAAGGTTGACCTGGTTAAATAGTAGTGGTTTTGGGCACATGGTATAGTGTACCCATGGTAGTATGGTCTGTGGATTACATGTAATTAAGACTATAAAAGGCAGGGAATACTTCATTGTAATGTAGGCCTAGAGGTGAGTGGTGAAGGCTCACTTGGCCAGATTGGCCAGGGTTTCAGCCAATGTTAATGAGATCTCAATGGGTTGGGTTTTTCCCCGGATTCAGGGTTTTCCTGGATAAATATTATGTGTATAATATTTATGTGTCTTGTTGTTGGTTATTTCATTATTCCTCTCTCTAAATCATGGTAAATCTCACTAATAATTTGTCTCTCTGCCATAAATTTCTTAACAAAATCAACGATCCTTCCCTCAAGGTAGAATTTCTGCAAGGGGAGGAACAAATTGAGAAGAAGGGCAAGGGAATTTACTAATTGACACTTCCTCAACCATGAGGAGTTGTTGCCTTATACATTATCAAATCCATTACTTGTGAAGGATGGGTGAAAATAGTGTTTAATTATCATTTCTCGTTTCTAAACCGTCTTCGACACAAGAAATTGGTTAACCTTCCATATTTCTTGTTGGAGAACCTGAATCATATGTTTGTTGCAATGAAGATTTCTTCGCATATGGAAACTTGTGTCACCAATCATGACCTTATAAAATTAATCCCTGGAACACCAAGGCTAGAGCTGGGAGGAGTTTATGACCAGAAAGATGAGGACTTAACGCCGGATGCAAGCTAAAACCCTCGTTGATGCTCCAAAGGAAGTTAGGGTGACTGAATAACAATGGAAATCCTCTGGAAGCATAATCAAGAAAAGATCACTAGAAAATCCAATAGGTGGCAAGACACCAAAAATGAGAGTCAGAGTCAGCACTCATCTAAAGCCCCTGCATCCATCTAGAAGAGGTCAAGTAAGCATAAGGACCCAGTGGAGAAAAAAGAAAGTTGACACCTAATCCTATTAATTGGGTGAATATAATGTAAATAGATAAATAAGTAATATGAACAGTCATCGGGAGATGAAGTGAACAGTCTCTTCCTCATGTATTTAATGAAGACCTACCTAGTGTCACCCCTATACTACTAGTGTCACCCCTTATTGTTATTAGTACAAACCACTTATTATATTGATGTACCCATGTAGTGCCCATATTGTTACTATTGTGCCCCATAGAAGCCCACTATTATTATTATTGTGCCCTTACATTATTATTGTTATGTCGGCTCTGGTTATGTTCTGACCCCTTAGACTCCTATATATAGAAAGGAGGTCTTTTCATTTGTATCATCCAAGAATTGTTCATTTATGTAATGTAAAGGAGGTTGCCCCCTCGAAGAGGCTGAATTCTAAGGCGTTGATCTATCTTTTCTATCTTTTCTTGAGCTGGTTTCATAACAAATTCTTTTCGTTTTTGTTCTCATTATGTATAAATGCATACCTATACTCATTACATTTTCAAGTTTGCTCCTTTAATTATATCATGATAGTACTGTAACAATATCATGTTTTATTTTTCCTTGAATTCATTCCTTCCTCTTATATGAAATTCCATTACTATCGTTCAACTTTAATTTTCACTATCTGCTCCTTATAAAGGAGTCATGATATATTATAATTGAGTCTATATAGATGTCATATGATCCATAAAACCTACAACACATTGTGCTAGATTTTCGCTTTCTACTCTATGCAATGTATTTATTCTTAATAATTTATTCACAACAACAAAGGTCCTTTTGGCTACAATATCAGAATTATTATTTTATTTGTGTTTTTGCGTTCTTCATAAATAAGCCATGTATATCTCATGAATACCTTTTACTACTCTTCTCTGTATTCCTAAATTAAGTTCAAGCTACAAATTAATAAAGCTCCTTGTATACATTGGCTATGTTTCCTTACACAAATTCGACTTCCACAATTTTCACGAGATTGTATATCTCTCCCATGACACACCTCTATTCCTAACTAGGCTTTGAAACACCCATTACCAAATCTCTCCTTGGTAATTTTTCTGTAAGAATACACTATTTGTATAAAAATAAATTTCATATTTCCAAGTTCTGGAAAACATTTTTTTTAGGCCTTCGTGTCTATTGCAAGAGTCCAAATTTCCTTTATAAAAATTATTTTCCATGGTTGTTACTTTTAGTCTTTTCATTATCATTCCAAAGTATTTCATTGACAATCTCTTAATTTCTTCTATACTATAATCTATAAGCGTAATGTAACTAAATATTTAGACATAACTTTCGAATCACATTTTTCTAAAGCATAAGTTTTTACATTGCTAATTCTAAAATGAAATTACTCAAGGTAAATAAATAATTTGAAGATATACAAGAAAACATACAAATGCCACAGGTAGAAATATCGACCTAAATAATTATTTGGGAAATAATAAGCTAAATACTTGGCTCCTCCCAACCCTAACACGATAGTTCATGCTTGTCCCCCTAAGCAAGACTAGCCCTGCAATTCCTCTTTAGTTTATTTCTTACTGCTTCTCTTCTGTCTCTCCAATTCTACTCTCTCAAAAATTGTTAGACAAAAGTCAGTAGAATTAAAGATATATTATCCATCTACCACTCTTTGGGTGGTTATTAATTGCTTCCACCTCATCCAATAGGTGGCAGGTAGTTAATTGCTCATTACTGAGCTATTGTTTCCCACTTTTGAAGGCAACTCATTGTCTTCTAGGAAACATTTATTTGGCTAATATCCTAATTCAAAAATAAATCTAATCACCCAGTTTAGATGTCTAGGACTTGTTGATGAATAATAATATTTTTCTAAAATAAAATTGCAACTTTTTCCCTCTTTCAACCATATGTATTTAGCCGTTAATTTCCCAATTTGTCTTTATTCATAAAATAAAAACATAATCACAATTTTATAAATAGCAACTTTACAACAATTATTATCAACAAAATTATTGATAACTAAATGTCTATCTGTGTTTTAATGTGGCATACTAAATAAAAATTAAACTTATGCACATTTAATTACATTGAAATACTTAAGATAATGGATATTACATCCTCTGCCATTTAAATTTGAGACTGTCTTGGTGTCCCAATCAATACTTTTTTTCTTGGAAATCATCTTAGAATTTAAACCATAGTAGGATAAGCTTCCTTGAAAGCATCCTCCAATTCCTAGGTTGCCTCCTCTAGAGTGAAATGTTTCCATTGAACCTTCTGTTATCATTGGGTTGGAAAGGGTTGGGCTGTGTCAACCTTCAACCTAGTGTAACTATTTCAAACCAACTTTTGACTGGAAGTTAGCCCTTCCAATCTGAGAGGGCTCTCTCAATATACTTAAATATTTAACTATGATAAGCTCAAAAATATAGATGGCTAACTCTATGTTTCGTGTGATTTTGTTGGTGAAAGAGTGTGAGGACAACCACCAATGGGCATGGAGTCAATTAAAGAAAATCAATTACAAACAACACTGTTTTGTGGAAGCTGAGGCATTTTTTGGTTTACTAATGTGAATATGGACATTTACAGTAATCACAACAAAATTGAAGGAAGTTGGAGCAATATAACATTGAATTCCAAGTAATCAAATAAGCTGTGAAAACTAATAACAACATAGGAGCATGACAGGATGGAACTGAAACCAAAAAATGAATCTCAGGTTAAAACAAAGTATTGCTGCAAACTGTATTTTTATTAACTAGAAAATATACAAAATGTGGTCTTCTCACATCATTGATCCCCTCTCTCAAAGTCAAGAAACCACACATATATAGAGTGAGACATCCTTTACAAAATCAACCACCTAGGCTAGATTCGATCAACAACTAAGAGATCTAATCCTATTTGATTATTAAAAGATTGAGCCTTCATAGGGATTTTTCTAGTTTAATAGAGTTTGAATACAAATAGGAGTTACTTACACAAAACCTATATAACTGTTATAATAAGTTAAGAAAACTGCTTGAAGTGTTGGCACTGTATTTGTGGAAATTCAGAACATGTGGCCCCTTCGAATGTGCAATGTTGTTTGGTGATTAAAAGATGTTTGAAAGTGTTCTCACTATCCCACCTTTCACTTCATTCTGTTTGATGACTGTGCTGCTGGATATATGCCGAAAAATACCCTCGTTGTCCTCTGAGCGGAAGGCGAAATGGATGTTTTAATGTTCATTGATCTGGGCCATTGATTCGGGCCGATTGAATCTGGATCAATTGAAAGAGAGGGACTTTTTACCATGTTTCATAGTGTTTATCGATTGTTCATATGTGAAACTTTAATACAACATGTCAGCATCCAGAAGGGACCTTCACATATCGCCATCGGAAAGGGAAAAGGGGCTTCAACACTGATTTATGGTGATTTCTGATGTTCCGGACGTGACATTTTACTGAATGCATCACATAAAATATCACATCCGGGAGGGTTCTTGCACATCGAAATCACAAATCGGAAGGGATTTACGATATCATAATCAACAAGTAGAACTTGCAAAATTGGCGGAGGAGGAATTTTTGATTTGTGTGATCCCCTATTGCGATATCGCAATTGGCGGGGATGAGTTTATCGTAATTGACAAGAAAGTCTTTATCACAATTGACAGGCAGAGTGGTAACAGGACTTGGATATGGAAATTAGCGGGGAACTTTGCGATATGCAATATTGCAATCGCAAAAGAAAAAGGGAGATAGGCGAATATGTGTCACAAAAAGGAAAATGGACCGATAATAATATGTTTTACGGGTCCCAACCCTTTAAAAAGCATTGCGACATGATTTCTTAGTGTTAAATGGGTTAATGCGGCTAGAGTTGGGATATTAATAATGAATGGAAATCCCTGGATTGGGGTGGTATTTAACGCAGTTAAGACCATGATACGGGGCGACGGTAGAATTGATGGCCACTTGGCCCCCTGTAACCATTCTAAGGCTAGCCTGATAACTCCTCACGTCACCTCACAAGCGGCATTTAATGCCTGCTCTAGCCAAGGTGAATTCATCTGCTGTATAACCATGGCACCGAGGATTCAACCAACCATTCTCCCCTTGTTGCATTGTGCTTGCCCTCCACAAGCGGGAAAGCCGAATGAAAGAACCACTACAGGCCGCAGATGCTGGCTTGTTTGCTGCTTGGACCTGGGTAATGGCTTCCACCATTCCCATACTCACCTCTGCTCTTCGACTCTGCACCCTGGCTTCCTCAATTCCCTCCACCACTCTGTAAATTCCGCTCAACGATCCTCTGTCATCTCTTCATCCACCCCCTCGGACTCTGCTATAGCACCTACCTCCAACATGGTGTGCCACTGCATGCGCAGCCGCGGCGACGGCACGTGAGGTGGTAGCTCCCGCTCCTCTGCTTCTCACAGACATAATTCGGCCTATTATGCATCCTTCGCTGAAAATCCCGGCCAATTCCGCGCTGCTGGTCACTATCCAGATATCAGAAGTGGTAGAGGAAGAGCCTGCCTCCTCTGCTCTAGATGTGATGAGGCAGCAATGCGCATTGCCACCTTCCCACTGCCTCAGCACCTTGTCCCCCACACCATGCAGTTCAGGTTCAGGAGCGACATGAATTGCCCGGTCATTATAGCCACCGTCTCCATCTGCATTTCTAAAGAGACTGAGCCGCAAACACCCCTGACTACTTCCCTAGAGGAAACGAACAGAGCTGGTCCTAGCTGGTACAGAGACGACCCTGACGAGCTGAACGGTAATGGCGGTAGGCATAGAAGACTAGGCAAAGCCATTACTGGTTGTTCGCATGAAGCTTCAGGGGCTCCTCGTGACACGCGGGCCGTCGACAGCAGTATGGAGAACGCGTCACGCCCTCAGGATACAGATGGCAGCAAGGAGGGAGAGCGTGAGGCTAAGGAAGACCGACAAGCGGACAACCCAGATGACTGGGCATGTCTTATCATGGAGGAGCCCGCTCCGGATGACCTGGCACCACGTGTCACTCCCGACAGGTGGCAGTTCACTTAGTTCTGGTTCTTGTTCTGTTTTTGCTTACGTGTCATTATGACTTTGTGTTGGCTAGGCAGTCTAGTTAGAACCTTTTGTGGTATTTTTTGGGTGGTTTTACCTTGTATTCAAGATGCTTTGCTGTTAGATGATAAGATGGCCTACTCAGGAACTTCTAAATCAAAATTTTGGCTGTATAATGGACTGGTTTCCCCTATGTAGGGGTAGTCTCAGACTTTTCCATGGCTGTTTGTTACTTCGGGCCGGTACCCTGTACAGCCAAGCAACTATGTAACCTTTTTTGTATTATATCAATAGATTAACCTCATTTAGAAAAAAAAAAAAATGAATGGAAATGGCTAGAGTTAAAAAAAAGAAGGATGCAATGGGATGGGTTTTAGAGAATATGGGAATTTATCCAAAACAATTTAAACTAGACTTGTTCTTCCTCCTTTAATCTCCAAATGTAAGCACATCAACCTCTTTCAGAAAAGCAGCAAATAGATGCAAAGAGCAGTGGTGAAAAACCTTATCTCAAATAACTAATCAAACTAAAAATTATTTCTAGGGGGTATCATGGATAACAATGGCTCTAATGGGGATGTTGCGCCCTTATGGTGCAACAAAGAACCAACAGACCAGTTGCCTGACCATTGGGCTGATCCCAATTTGAAAACTGAAAATCACACTGCAAACCAATTACTACTATTGCAATGTGATATCAAACTGATGTACAAACTAAAACAGACAACTACAAAATGTAACCTAAAACTGAGGGAAATGCTTGCCCAACAAGCTTATTTATGTACCAATAACCCTCCTCTAACATCTAAAATCCCACCTGCTTAATTCAAGCAATATGAAACCTCAAGTATAAACCAGTTAAAAAACTGATCCAACCCTAAGGCTTCTTGACTTTGCTTGAACAAAATCAATAGTGAATCATCTATTGGCAACTCAAAATAAAAACTGAATCCATCACCTGAGCTTATAAATGAAAGAAACTCCACCTTCAATGATGATTGGAATAGACTTACAAAACGATCTTGATAATCATGAAAAATCAACTCTTCTTGATGAGTAAAAGCATGAGGGTTGAACACCTTCAAACATGACATGTATATTTTGTGCATCAAAACTAATCTTTTGATTATCAAACAAATCAATTATAACCTTTGGTAGTTTTGCTTGAGGAATGTCATCTTGAGTCTGAACACTAACAGCTCCTATACAAACAAATTTATGCATATCATTCATGTCATTTTGATGATCCTCAAATAGAATAGGTAAAACCTGTATATTTAGCTCTTCATGTAACTCAGGTTTACCGAAAAGTGAACTTTGATGCACTTTAACCATGACAACATTATTATGATTTTCAATGGAAAAAGTTCTTGTCTAGGTAGACAACTTTCTTCACATGTTATCTCTCCGTTCAGAATCTTCATGCATGTATTTTCAACAACCTGATCTTGAGGAGTTTCTTCTTGACATAAAATCTCAGAAAAGGACTCATACCTTTGACTGCATATAGATTGACAGGGCTGCAAATCTTCATGGATTTCATGTAATATGACTCGACTGTCAAATTGCTTATCCATTTCATCATCAACTAAAGAAGAGACATCTTCTTGCTGGAAAACTTCTTGATCATCATGACTAGCTTAAGAAGAAAATTCATAAAGTGCCTCTAACATCTCCTCATCATCCATACATTCTACACCATCATCAATACTTTCAAGATATTGAATGAAACCTTTCCAAAAATTAGAGTAGTCTTGAAACAATGGTGATGAAGGATGAGACTTCCCATGTTGTCCAAAAAATATTCTATTTAAATCTTTAAGAGAACACAAGCTTCCTGATGGCAACCCTTCATACCATACTCTAGCTTTGTCTTCAAGGGTAGCCATAAACATCTTCATGAGACAATCCTCAGGAAACTCAACCCTCAGTTTACATACATGCATATGGAATTTAACCAAATGTAGACCAACATCATTTTCCTTTTCATCTTTAAATATAGTAAGATGGGTTGACCAATCAACACAAGGCATAGGATTTGGAAAACCATAGATATGAGACCGATCCATTGGAGCATACCCGACATTTCTTCTTATAGTAGAACTCATCTTGGAACTTCTTCAAGCTACTGATCTTCAAGTAGTGGAGTCACCATGAAGCTTCGATCTTCTGGATCTTTTGAAATTGGAGTTGTCAGAGTA